>VDFB02362520.1:0-28606 GCA_007258455.2 Sequoia sempervirens | reverse complement strand
GTATTGACATTATTGGTTTTTTTTTCCCTTTCTAGACTCTTTTTTTATGATCTTGAATTCTCCTATGAATGTAGGTATGAAATAAAAGGAATTCCAAGCATCTTCCAATAGCTTTGTAACTTATTCAATATGCTTTTCTTTCATTTTTTTGACATGCAAACAACTTTCAGGTTCAAGGTCGACCTTGATTGTATGCATTTTGCTATATATATGAGAAATGGTATTATATGTTAGTTGTTGTGAAACCTTATCGTTACTGAGTTTCCTTTTAGGCGATTCTAAGATAGTGAAAATTTTATTTTGAACATGTGGTTGTTGTGAGGGTGGATGGATGATAAGTTCAAGCTCGAGATATTGCTTCAAGGGATATCTAATGTGCATAACATCAAAAAAAAATTGCTTATTTTTTTGGTCTAATGTTACTCCATCATCTTCATCAAATGAAACCACATCATTATTGTTTGAAAGACATGTGTCAATGTTATCATTTTCTTCAACCATAATATCTTCCTTAGTAGGAGAGTTTTTAGGAGAACTACAAACTAGAAATTCATGACATTGAAAGGTTGGTTCTTCTAAAATGACTTCATCATAAGTACACTACTTATCAATAGTTGGATTCTCTTTCTTATCAATGATGGACTTCTCTTATTCAATAATTTTTTCTCTAGGGGAAGAGAGACAAGGAGAATTCCAACAACTTTCATTGGTTTGATCTTCTTAGACCAAAATATGATCTTCACAACTAGGAGCTCAAATATTAGGGGTTCAGATAGTGAATAATAGTCACCATAACATTCATTTACATTTTAGAATAATAACACAATTTAGATAACTTACTTTTTCATGTTATCATGTTATCTTTTCAAGCATTTAGTGTTCATAAAGTATCACATGGCTTGTATGATTCTATTTTCCCTACTCATGGGTATAATCTAGGGAAAAAAAAATCTTTGAAAAGAATGTTGGATACTCTCCTAATATCTATTAGATTTGTAAGAATGTCATAACACGTTAAAAACTAGGCTTTCTCTGCCAAAACTAGAATCTCACAATTGCTGATCTGAATTCAATGAAATATAGAAAATGTGTTTTACTAAGAATCATACATCACAAGTGGTGTATCAATCCCACTCTACTTTTTTATAGGGTCAAGACCCGAATCTATTCTCCGATCTCTTCTCTTCCTTCCACACTTTGTTTTTGGGTCTCGATCTCTAAATTGTGACCTATAGGTGACTTTACGTGATCTCACAAACAAGGTGATAACTTGAAAACTTTCCTCAATCTTGTGACTCAATCTCCAAAGGATCTTCAATCTTTAAGAAACCTAGATCTATAATCACACATGTAGAGAGAGAGAAAAAAACTTATTAATTGTTAGGAAATAGGGGTTTTTCTTGTTCAAATTTCATTTAGGTAATTAAACTAAATGATGAAACAATGAAATAAGGACATGAAACATGAAACCTGAACAATGATACCTTGAATGATGTCTTAGAATGTAAATCTTCAATCTAACATGAAGTTTCCATGAAAAATTTAGATTTGGATCTCAAATTGGATGTGAAACAATGCTTATAAATGGATCTTTAATGCTACATGACAACACTAGCTCAACAACATGCTTGATGCTTGATGACCTTGACATGATAATGTATCTTGAACTACTGCAACAATTGATTAAGAAATCTTCCCTTGAAGGCCTTTGAAATGCTCTTGTAAATTCTCTTTATGCTCTTGCAAATTCTTGTAATCCAAAACTTGCTATTAGGAATGCTCTCTTGAAAGTATTAGGTGAAAATGAGTGAAATAACCTTGTATTTCTTGTTTATGCCAAATTCCTCAAAATTACAACACTACAAGCTGATATTAGATCTAGGAGAATAAAATCCCACCAAGAATTTGAATTTAGGTTTAAGCCACACATGACTTAGATGCCATAAGTGGCATATGAGTCCCATTAGGCTAGGCTTTGGGACACATTTTTCAAGAAATAGTTAGATTGATGTGAAATCTAGATCGAGGCCCTAAAAATTAGGTGGGAACCATATGCTCAAGGTGGTGTATGGGTCCTAGATCACTAAATCTAGGCCATACAATCCAAAAACACATGAATTACGATTGGATGTTGGTTTATGTTGGGATTATCCTTAGAAAGATGCATTAATTAAGGCTTGTGGATGCAAAATAAGGCCAAAGAAGGCATTAAGAAGCTCGATTTATTAATGAATCCCTAGATTATTGTGAAAGTGTAAATGTTCACTTTACAACACCCTAAATAAGACGTCACTAGGTCCATTTAGGTTACAAGGGCCCAATACCTAATGTGAATGTGTCAAACACATTACAACACTAAATCAAGGCAACATTAAGGTTAATTTAACAAGGCAGGGCTAAAACAAATGTGAAAATGTAAAGGGATATATTTTTTGTCATTACACTATTTATCTCCTCTTTGTAGAATTTCCTACTTCTATTAGGTTAGGGAAACTTCCATAAACTACCAGATAGATTGATACCACAAAAATTCTACAAATAACCCAATGACCCATGTTTCTCCACAAGATTTTGATCACCCTAAATTCCCTACACAAAAACATCTTAAATTAACTAGACCGATCCTAATGACCATATACTTTTGTAATATCTATTTGAACCTGATTTCCACTCCTTTGTCATTGAAATCATCTAGATGACCCTCAATTTCCCACAATTGTTCCTTAGGTCTATTTTTTACATGTAAAATGAAAAGGAAATACTTTTTTATTAAGAGTGGATATGTCTTAATGATCATCACATATTTGCAATTTTGTGATGGTCATGATTTCTCCACATGAATACATCTATGTTGGAATGTTTGAATGGAAACAAAAGGCACCAAAAATGGTTATATAACAACCTAAGTGTGTATTCCTAAGGCTAATGAGAACTTCACATGTACATCCTATCACTCTAGGATATTGTTTGGTTGCCACCTTCTATAGGTTTGGCTATAAATTGGGACTCCATTCATTTGGAGAGGGAATTCTTTTACACAAGTGGGAGTTGGGAGAGTTGAATAGGTAAGGGTTTCAACTTAAAGGTTTAGAAGACCATCTTGTTCATTGCATATAATTTGTAAGGATTTCAAGGTAGGGAATGTATGAAGGATAGCATGAATGCATGAGAAAATAGTGATGTTGTAATATTTCATTTGCATGTAAAAAAAGCATAACTATTTCTTTTTGTTTGAAGCTACATTCGTATGCCTGATTTATTAGCTTGTTAAGGCTCCTGAATCTTAACTTGCACCATTATCACCAGTGTATCAAATTTATGAGGAAGAGATTGCAAAAAATTCTATAATTTTTTTGTTTTGTACCAATTTCCCCTTAAATTATAAGCTACAACATAATACCTTGAGAAGTAATAAATTATCGAATGGAAACAACTTATTTCATCCTTAAATTTTCAAAATATCATTGAAAGGTTTGAATTCTTACCAATCTAATTTTTTCAAATTCTTGGTATGCAATTTTCAAGGCCTACAATACATCATTTGATATTATCATGCTAGCAATATGAGGGAAAATTAAAATATCCAATGCAAATTGGATGGTGAGTACAGTTAAATTTTAATACTTTTCATCCTCTTGCAATTGAGTTCATTGATTTGTTGTTAAAACATTCAAAGCATTCTCATCTACAAGTTATGTGTATATAACTTCTACTAATTTCTAGATATCTAGAGTAATAATAGGGCCTTTATTTTGATACTCCAATATTCATATTTTTTTCCTTGTAAACAACATAATCTAAAATGGAAAGCTACTACTATTAGAGATTTAGAGATAACTATTAATTTGATCTTGTTATCTACAAAATTAAATTTTCTATAACTTTCTCCAATACCAATTAAAAGGTAAAGATTTAAAGTTATCGTAAATTATTATTAATTAAAGACATTGCCCAAAATTGAATGATTATACATAGCTACAAATCCAGAAAAAAAAAAATCATGTATTCCCTTTAAGAAAAATTGGTTGTTTATAATTATATACTTAAAAATATATATTAAAAAAATCTTAAAAACTAAAACTAAAACTAAATTGTGCATAAAAAATCTGGGTTGCCCAAGCGCATAATATAAGAACGATCTGTCCATGCTCTCCCAGAGTTTTGGAGGTTAGGCCAGGAATTATTCAAATGTTACGCAAACCTACATGATTCTGTTTCCCATTCAAGATATTAATGGGTTAGAGTAAAAATTACTAAAACATAACTTAGCTTGCTAAAAGCTATGATGAAGAATTTGGCACAATGTTGTAGAGATTATAAGATTAAGCTAACCAAAAATTTTAATTTAACAGAACACGCTAAGTTATTGTAGGGCAGCTCACAAAAAATATTCTAGAGCATCTCTTCAAATGGGGTCTCATAATAAAAAATAAGAACTATGGCAAGGGGTCTGAAATCTGTTCGAAAAATATATATTTGCATCTGTTTAAAATTGAAATGTTACGCTATGCCAAATACAAACACCATTGAAATAAGCATATAAATTTTAACTAACTTTTAGGAGATTGTTTAACCACAGAGGAACAACCATGACTCTCCTGAAGTAGGAAAATTATCATAATCTCACATTTTTTCAATTCATTGAACTTAATAAATATTCACAGTTGATGAAGCAGAGTAATTGAAAATTTTAGTGAACTTTTTACTCACCATAGTAACAAATAGAAGAGGACATGTTATCTTGTCTGTGATCAAAACCCGTGAAGCATGGCAGACACTTTTCGAGTTCAAAAACTAGCATAGCTCAAACACCAACTGGAGTCCAATACCCAATGGTAGGCATGAGTAAACGCCACAGCCCAAATATCTACGAACAATAGCAAAAACTAAAACTCAAAAGATTGCTCAAGATTTAATAGAACACTGTATACTACTGCATTGATTTCGAATTGTAATGGGCATCATGTAGATCTTTAAACAAAGCAAATGGCGTAGCGATATCGATTCTATACTGCATGTAAACCTCTGCCCATAACACGCCAATATGTTTCCTCTCAACTAGAGGTAGGCTCTCAACAACGTTAAGCACTGCTTCATCAAGCTCACCAAGTTTGTCAAGTCTTTTAGAGCACAACTCTCCCATGATTGGTAGCCAGGTTGTCAGAAAAGAAATTCGAGAAGCTTTTGAAATGATTATCTTTCCATCTCCTATGGCCTTGATGAACCAGATTACAGTGTAGAACACATGATGACCAAATGGTAGCTTTCCGCACCTCTCCTTTACACACTCCGTAAATTTTGGATCCTCACAAAAAGCGACGAATGCAGCTTTGAGTATCTCTCCGTCGCAATGCTTCATAAATTGAAAGATCAAGCTCATAGTTGAGACATCACGAGAACGGATGAATGATTTGAACTCTTCTAAAAGCACACGCCCACATACTTCCACAACATCTCTACATGCATTTCCCTCAAACATGCCTGATATATACTTCTTCGCAGTTCCCCGGTTCATTGGGGTGGCATGCTTGCCTTTAAGAAGAGAGACCATTTGATTGAAAACCTTTTCCACAAATATTATATGGTCGTCGTCCTCTTTATCAAGCCTGGCAGCTAAATCTGGTAAAAGTGTCAATCCCAGAGAAGAGAGCACATCTCGAATTTGGGATTCTTGGTCAGCACTCCAACGAACTGCTTCCAAATATTGCATGCATTCGTTGATGCATTTATCGACCAACAACTCAGAAGCAATCGAAAGAATAGCAAGGCATTCCTCAACGTCGGAGAAAAACACCCGCTCGCCATACATGAGTTCAATGCATTTTAAATAGTAATCGAAGTTATGAGCAGTAGTTACTCTTATTTCGGTTGTTTTATCTGATGACCAGCGTTCGGACATCATGGCTTCGAAAAACTCCGATCTTTTCAGAATCACAGAATGAAGACAAACTGGATTTCTTTCGTATTTTTCCTCGCTTGGGCCCGTCAACCATAATTTGACATCTGCAGAGACTAGGGCTCCGAATCGAGGCTGAGCTTCTTCCATTGCATAAATGGATACAACGACAAAAACCAGACGACCCTTTCCTAGCTATATAATAGTAGCACTTCGTTTCATGGACCCTTGGTGTGTGTGCCAGGTATTCTAGGAGTGAAAGCAATTTAATTCAATTCGTGTATGAGAAAGTCGTAGCGAAAGAATTTTTTTTAAAGTCAGGTCAGTTGAGGTCGGTCTGGGGCATCATTCGTATTGAAGAGATTTTGTTTAATTCGAGAAAGCTTTCCTTTTATGGGTTCGTTTTATCGATTTTTGTGTCATTTATTTTTTTAACCTATTATATATATATAAATATTATAGAGAATATGAAGGGAAGGGAAATAAATTTGAAATCATTTTTTAATTGAAGAGTTTAGGGTAAAAACTATGTGAGCGTTTTATTAAATATTAGGGTTATATTATGTGGGTCACATTTCATATCATTTTCTCCTTACTTTATATTGATAACAGATTAAAGAGTGTGGTTTGAAATTTTGATTAAAAAATTCTCACTCTATGATCTATCATTTTCTCTATTGCCTCATTCTAATGACGGATCATGGAGTGTGATAAAAAATATTGATTAAAAATTTCTTACAGTATTTTTTATAGAATTTTTTCAATTGATCTTAATAGACCATCAAAATATTTTATCTTTAAGTAAAATTTTCATTATTGTGTTTATTTAAAACCTATTTTATCAAAATAAATAAATAAAACATGGAGAAAGAGAACAAAATTCATAGTAGCATTGTCATGATAGATATATGCATATAATGTTGCTCTTGAATTATTTAGAGGAAACATGGTTTACAAAGGAAATTAAATAAATTTATAGATAATCATAATTGTGAAATTTGTATACCCATGTCATTTTTATTTAATTTGGTGTCTATTTTGAGATGATATTTTATTACATATACATAATAACAAATATTATGATCTTGTGTGAAGTTAGACTCATTCGCTTAGTCTTTTTATCTGTTTACACATACACACACCTTATCCATTAACTTCTCATAATTATCAATGAACCTACCTCCTTTTGAACATTATCTTATTTTAGGGCATGCCTGCAATCACAATGGTGACCTCACAATCACAAATGTGTCCCTTTCTAATTTAAATTTCATCGACTAGCCCCTTCACCCTTCCACCTCGAGTCAACTAAACACACATTTGGCACAATATGATGTTATGTGCTTGTATTTAAATACTTTAACACATTTATTCTAATAATTAAGTGTTTGTATCTCCTAATCCACTAATGTATTCAAGAGTACATCATTATCAAGCATTTGTATATTTAATAGCAACACATTTTAATTTTATGAAATAAAAAGAGTAAAACAATCTACATTCTTAGGCACTTTCATGTTATTTTCTACATTGTTCAATTTCTTAGAATTGATCTAGATGAAATCTCCTTCTGAGGTAGCAACAATCTTTTAAAGATTTTTTAATTATCTAACTAGGTCCCCAAGTATTCAAGAAAAATAGATCTTAGGATCACACATTAGGTGAATTTACAAAGAAAAACATCACTGATAATGAAAATAAATCTAGAGCTCTAAGTACAAATTTATCACTACAAATTCCTCCCAAGGACACAAACTTATCCTTAGATTAAACAAAGATCCAATATAATTTTTTAAGTAACTTACTAATAGAGGCACTAGATTTCCACTCTGACATCAACTAAGTTCAAGAATCTTATTAATTTGATCTCTATTCTTAATTTTTCAAGAAAAGTACACTTCTCCATCTTAATGAACTTCTATCATACATTGTCAAATTTCAAATTCCTACCTACATAATTAGCTAATTTTGGCCATTTTTCTTATTTGGTTGCATTTACTAGATTAGTGTAGGGTAGTTAATAAAGAAAATATTAAATATTTTATTTTCAATAAAAGTTTAGGCTAACTAATAAATGCAATCAGTTAACATAGATTAATCTAGGCAATAAATAAAATGTAAAGGAATGGTAGGCTTATCTTTGGAAATTATGATGAATAATTTATCTTGATGCAACACACATTTCAATCACCTAGAAGTGGAAGCATATATTTGTCCCTCATTGTGGCCTAAGTGGGATAGTCAAATTAAAATTTTAAACAAAATTTTACTTTTGTCACTTATAGCAAGCAAATTAGTAAGAATTTAAAAATGATGTGAACTACCAAGATTTAAGCTTTTGTATATAGAATCTAATCTAGATTTTTAAAATAGCTTGTCTTATTTATAAATATTTTTTTGCTAACATATTCCTTAAATGCTTTATAGTATTTTAAATAAATGATATTTTCTAAAAATAGTTTGTTTATATGTATTTATATTAAATTATTATTTTTGTTGAAAGAGGGCATCAATATAGAGTGCCATCATATTTTTTACAATATTTTTCTACTTTTTAAAACTTTTTCATGTGCATTGAAAATAGAAATTAGTTTCTATAATAATCACATTTTCACTAGAAAATACAAAATGATTATAAATTATACTTTTTGAAAAGCTTATTTGATTACTACAATTATATAAAATATTAGGTCATGGTAATTTTATTTTCTTTTTTTGTATTATATATAGTGCAAGCAATAGTCAGGAGATACAAAGTTGTCATGTGCTAGGCTAATGACTATCACCCATACTTAAGACAACATTACTTTCAGCTTCCCATCCCCATTATAAAAAAACTTCCCTAGCTATGACTATATAGATTTATATACATGATTACATTAGACATTCACTATACATATGTCATTTTACAAAGATGATTACATTAGGCACCAGTTGCATTATTGCTAAAATTATGAAAAGGAGTAATTGTGTACATTCATATGATAGAAACCCAAAATCTAACACCTGATGGATATGCTCCTCCCTACATGCTTTAGGTTCAGAAGGACCACATCTTCGTCCTGATCTGCCTGGGCAATATCCTTTGCTCTACTCATAATGCCTTGAGAACCATCCTTACTAGAACAACCAACACTGATGAGATCCATCTGAAACTCCTTAAGATCCTTCAAGAACACTTCTACACCCAATTTCCCCTCTTGCCACATGTTCCCATACCTTGCTTCTTATATGTCAACGTCTACTGCCCTTTTCTCTAGGAATTTCCAAAACTTATCTTTTGAAATTGCAATGGTAATATGAACCTGCATAGCCACTTTGTAAACCATGATTCTTTTACAAGACTCAATAATCACTCTCTATTTCCCATTAAACATATCCTTATTCTAAGCTTTCTAGACGATCTAAAGTATTTTAGAAGAAAAACAAAGCCAAAAGATAGATCATTCCTTATTCATATTATAATCTACTTCAAATAATCTTTTTGTAGGGCTAGGAATATTTTTAGCTTCCCATATGTTCATATCTTGACAAAAATGTTTCCATAATTCTTCAGCAAAAACATAGTCAAAGAAGTTATGCTTTACAGATTCAGTCACTTGACATAGATTGCAGATGATAATGTCACCAAGTTTGATTTTATAATGGAGCCTTTACAATATTAGTGACCATTTAAAAAATACTTTTTTGGATTCAATTTCAATTTTCCAATTCTTCTTTAAGATCTTTTGCCACTACTTATTGTTTAGGTTAATATTCTAGATTTTATTAATATGCCCAATGATGTTAGCCTAGTAGTTAATGTACCACAGATTATTTTTGCATTTATTTTTTGAATTGGGGTGTCATTTTTCCATTTATATTGTAAGAATTCCAAGCTATTTGATTCATCTTCCACTGGAAATCACATATTTTACAAGCTTCCTTTAGCACTGAGTAGATTAACCAATTGCTTGGAGGCAAGCTAAACTTTGTGCTTAGGTCATTCCAATATTTTAAGTGGTCATCTTTGATTATATCATTGAAGTAATTGGTACCTTTTTGAGCCCAAGACTTAGATGAGAAACCTTGGATTAATACAAGGTGCCTCCCTTTGTGCTTTAGGTTCCACTTGATCTATTTGTGCCCCATGATAATTCCATTTCCACCCTTGATAAAGTGGAAATTAGAAAAGTTCACTAAATTACAACCTCCCACACCTTCCAAATTGACTTAAACACCTTAGATCCAGCCGAGGAGATAGGGTGAGTGCTACTAACAATATCGGATAGAGGGAGGAATTTCCATGCTTTACCTTGTTTAGGGATAGATTCCATTAAATTTTGTCATATGAGGACCTTCCATGGATCATTCCCCTCCAGGGCACCTACAATCCATTTGGTTGCAAGGGAAATTCTGTGCAACATCATATCCTTGAGGTCTCAACCTCCTCTTACCTTTATTATGGTGCACCACTCCCGCTTAATGGAGTTCCTTTTCCTACCTCATTTCCCATTTGACCATAGGAACCTCCTTATTTTATTTTGGACCTCATTGATTTGATACCAGCTAAAAAACCACACTAGAGAAAAATAAATGGTTTAAGAGAAAAAGATCTTTTTGAAAAATTTGCGGTCATCCTACTAAAGATAGATATTGTTTGTTCCACTTATCAAACTTGTTTTCAATATTTTCTTTAACCTAGATCCACTTCTTCAAATTAGGTTCATTTGAAAAAGGAATGCTCAGGTAACTTAAAAGCTTATGAGGTCCACCCTATAACAGATTGAATTTCCTTAGCCAATCTAGGGGGTGTCCGACCAACAAAGCAAGCAAGACTTGGTAAATGCAATCTTTTCCTCCAAAGCTAGATAGAAGATGTTAAGTTTTTCCATTAGTTTAACCATGTTATGTTCACCCAACTAAATAAAAATAGTTATGTCATTGACAAACTAAATGTTGAACAGTTCATTACTATCCTGAAGGATGATTCCTTTTACCATCGAAGAGGACCTTCCACCCCTTAAGTTGTAACATTTGTAAAGAATTAGAGGATATAAAAAACAATTTTGGGGCAACAAGACACCCTTTCCTTATGGATATTTTCAAAGTTAATGAACCTCTGTTCTAATACCATTTGCATCCACTTTAGTAGTTGCATCTTGGAACATAGTTCTTACCATATCACATAATGAACAAAGAAATCCAAAAGCTTTCATTACCATTAAGATAAATGACCATTCAATTTTGTCATATGCCTTTTCAAAATCAATTAAGACCATTGTACCTTCTTCACATGCCTATCTAGTTGATCCCATGGCCTCCCAACTGGTGATAAAGTTTTCAAGGATGTACCTTCCTTTTATGAAGCCATTTTGGGATTATGTCAATCTATTTGCCAACATTTTTTCCAAAATATTATATGAGACATTGAGGAGGGTTATAGGCCTGATTTTTTTAACCAAATTCTTATCCCCATCCTTAGGGAGAAATTTTATTATCCCTTTATTAAAGTTTTTTCCCAGAGAACCTCTTTCAAAATATTTGTTATAGACATTATCAAAACATGGGTATGTGCAGGATCATCATGGAAAAAACATGCCCTTAAGTGGCAAAAAAATTCAAAAAAATCAGAGTTAGGCAACTTGACGTAAAAATTTGAATAAGTTATCTATATTATTTCAAAAATATGTAAGAATACAATCTGTAGCAAATTGAATTTAGTTTCTAAACTACTAGGTTTTAAAAAAAAAAAAATCTATTTGGTGAAAATTTGAAATTTTAATGCGAGTAATTAAATTTGGGAAAAATAAGAAGTAGGTTTCGTGTGACCACCCTAACCACAATAAATGATAATATTTTTTATAATATTTTAGATATAAGTATATGAATCATGTCCCAATGTGATGCACATTTTGTTGTAATTTTTTCTAGGTAAATAATTAATTATGAATTTTTATTACAACTTTTTTTTTTTAAATCGTATGTCTAACCATCTTAACTTGGTAAAAATTTATGAAATTAATTTTTTCTTCTTTGAATCCTATAGTATGTGAAGCATAGAATGTGATGCATGTTTTGGATTCAAAAAATATGATACCGTTTGAAAGATATATATGTTTTTCAATCAGCCTATCAATCAGGACTTTAGTCATAATTCGAATATGAAATGAATAATAATTAATTATTAAATTCAAAGTAAAGCATAATTTATATTGGTAGAAATTTGAGAATCTCCTTTAAAAACCCTTTTCATTTCATCAATTTTGGGTAAAAAAAAATTCATCAGCCACATACCCATCATATTGCCACTTTTTGGCCCATCATGATCCTACACATACCCTCATCACACACCCAATATATGAAGGTTTTGTAGAACTCAATAGGGATTCCATCAGCCCCATGTGTCTTACCATTCTTTACAGAGAGGATGGCTTGTCTAATTTCATCTTTTGAAATTCCCTTTCCTAGGTTTCATGCATCAAACTCATTAAATTTCTTAGGAACAAATTTCTTTATGAGCTCCTTGGCCCTGTGACTACTCACCTTATCCCATTTTGAGGTAAAAAAGTTCTTGTTGAACTAGTAGAATTGTTCTCTTATATCTTCTTAATTAGTCAAGCTAGCAACTCCTGTATAGATTTGACCAATCTACCCCTTTACCTACCTTTCCTTAATGTACCTTAAAAACAAATTTGATCATTCTTCACCATTCTCTAACCAATTTATTTTTAGATATCACTCTTAAGCCCTTAATTTTGAAGGCTTGAAGCCTTCTCAAGGCATTCTTAACTAATCCCATCTTCTCGATCAGGTTAACATCACTTGATTCCTCCTAGAGATTAGATTCAACTGAACAAGAAGCTTCTCCTGAAGGAGACATTCCTCCCTCATATCCATTGCCTTCTTTCTACCTATTATTTTGAAATATTTTTTTCCAACCTCTGACATTCAAGTCTCATCTTTCTATAGCATCTAGGTCTTTATGCATCCATTTGTTGATTACTCTTACAGATTCTATCACATTGTTTTAATCACTATCCTTTAGTAGCCCAATATTGATGTTGAAACCTTCATTTGAGCCTTATATTTTTTCATTTCCAGTTTAAGGAAAACTTTCATCCTAATAGGATGATGATTAGAAAGAGTGTGTAGTGTAAAAAAAAAGGATCCTTTGACATTTTTCGCACTCGTTTGGGTCCTCCTTTTGGATTTTGGCCTAATGCTTCCTTGATTTAGTGTTGTAATGTAGGTAACACATTCACATTAGGTCTTGGGCCCTTGTGAACTAATGAAATTTAATGGTGGCTTGTAAAAGTGTTGTGAAGTTTTGTAACACACTATCACACTTTTCTAGGATTTTATCAACCTAAACATAATTTTAATCATAATTAATCTTAACCTTACCTTATTTGGAGTGTTGTAAAGTTTTGTAACAAGCTATCACATTCCTCTAGACTTGTCATTAATAATTGGGCTTTCTTATTCTTTAATTGGCCCCATTTTACATCCATAAACCTCATTTATTGCATGTTTTTAAGGATAATCTTCACACCACTCAATAACCAATCATAATTTAGGTTTTCCTGGATTGTGTGGCCCAAATTTAGTTTCTAGGACTCATTTTCCACCTTGAGTGAATGAGTCCCACCTAGATCTTGTTGGCCCCGATGCAAGTTTCACACATTTATAGAAACTTTTGATTTTTGGTCCCATGCATTATGTGTGATAGGAATTATTCACCACCTTTGGCGAATGAGTCCCATGTGACCAAAATTCAAATTTAAATAAAATTTCTAGGATAATTTTATTCTCCTAGATCTGATTTTAGTTTGTAGCATTGTATTTTTGGGAATTCTTGCAAAATTAAGTATAAATACAAGGTTCATTGACTCATTTTCATCCCAAACATTCAAGTATTCATGTCCTAGCATTGAAGAGTTCACATGAGAATTTGAGCATTCACAAGAGCATTCAAGTCATTTCAAGAGTAGATTATCAAGCATTTGAGAGCATTATTCATGTGTCTTTCATCATGTCAAAGATTGTTCGCATCATGTTGTTTTAGAGCTAACAATTGTGATGTAGGATTTTTTTTCACGAAAGCATTGTATTCAAGATCAATCAACATCAAGCAAGATTCCAAGACTACATCAATTGGAGCCATTACATGATTGTAGCATCAAGGGTTTGGTGAGTTTCAACATTGTCTTTTGTTCATTCATCATTCTCTTTCCACATTTCATTCTATTTCAAGTTTTAATTACCAATAATGGGTTTAACCAAGGAAAACCCCTATTAACTAACCACCACAACAATTTTCCTTCTTCTTATGTGTGATTTGTAGAGCTAGGTTGTAGATTTTCCAAGAAGAAAATTTGGAAAAAATTTGTCAAGTTCCTAAAAGTTGTCAAAGTTTTCATCAAACCTAGGAGAAACTTGGATAAGACCTACATGTGGTATTTTGTAGTTTTAGATCTAGAAACCATTAAGGAAGAGAAAAGTACACCATGAGGAAAAAATTCCACTTTAGAATTTCTAGAAAAAGTATAAGTGGACTGATTCTCCACTATTTGCAAATGTGTCCCACTATATAGGACTGAACATGATTTTTTGCAGATTTGGATACTCTTTTGGCTTAAACCTTCTCCTATGCATTTTCTAGAAAACTGGACTAATTTTCCTAGCCTGGCTTATGAGTCCTAGTCAACTTCAACAATAGTTTTCCAGTGATCTAGACCTCCATTTTTCCTTCTTCAACTTTCCAGGTGCACACTTTCAGTTTCATTTCTTTTCATTATAGTTTGTTCATCTTTTAAGGCCATTTAACATTTTTTGCATATCACATTGTTTTTTCCAATGCTTAGTCTTTTCTAAGTTGACACTTGGTGGTGAACCCCTCATTAGTTATCATTCAATCCCTACGAACTTCCCTTTGTTAGATTTTAATCTCCTTTGCATTGAACTATCAAGGGTTTGTTCTTGAGTGAAAGGTTGAAAAATTGGTCTTTCTCCTTTTAGGTCCAAAACCCCATAAGCGAAAGAAAGCTCACCCCATTTTCCACCATTTCATTTTGGTGAACCTACATATAGAGCATCATATTTCTACTTTGGAGTGCATTTTCATCCTAGATTTAGCTTACATTAACATTGTATTAGGTTTTGGATTGTTCAATTTGCATTCTAGGGTTTCAAAATTTGTATTAGTGAAAATCTCATTTAGCTTACATTTTTTCACTTAATTTCATTGAAAAATAGTAAAATTCTGCATTTGCATCTTAGATTTGCATCATAAAATATAAAAAGCATAAAATTCAATTCAAAAAATTTGATTTAAAAAAAAAAAATAGTACTTGGACGCATTCGTCACCTTGGACAAATCAATCCCATTGCATATTTTTCACTGCATTTTCTAGCATTTATAGTCCATTTTCTGAGTTTCTATTTGTTGTTGTTATCTCTCTATTTTAGTTTGCAAAATTTTTGTTCCATTCAATTCATTGCATTTAGCATACTTTCATTCATCATTTGCATTGCTTAAAATCAAAATTGCATTTACAACATTGTTGCATAGTTTATAATCTAAAATTTGCATCATGCATATGTGTTTTAGTAAGATTTGGATGCCATTAAAGTCCTTAGTGGATGTGTCAAGTTGTACCTTTGATAATGACCCTAATGACATTAAACTCACTCATTCTCACTCAACTCCTAATGCATCTCCTCGTCGTGATGTTGACATCATTGGAGAAGATGATGAAAGAATGAATAAGTTCCTAAATGATTGTCTTGACAACCTTGAAGCTAACTCATCCTTTTATCCATCCATGAATCAAGCAAATCCTCCTACAATACCACGTCTTGATATGTTTGGTTACTTACATCAAGCAAACACTCAACCATTTTATGATAACAAAGTAACAAACACTCCCATCAATCTTGAAGAAACATATGGAAAATGCTTCATAATCTTAAGCAAACAAGGATGAGATACAACAAGTGAACATGAAATTCATCAACTCTTGAAGCAAAAAGCAATAGATGAAAACACAAAGGGGATAGGATATCAAGATACCTCTCATAACAAAAATCCTCCTAGAGAATATCTAAGGCTTTGAGATGATGGTATGGTAATCTTTGATTCCCCTCCTGATCTAAATCTCCTTCTTCCTAAAGAACAACCAATCACTCATAAAAATAACAAGGATGAGAGGATCACTTTAGGTCCTCCTCCTTCAATTAGAGAGAAGGGTGAATCTAGAAAATGCAAGAGACCCTACAAGTTAGAAAAAATTGAAGTTTCCTCATCCACCACCTGAAAGTGAAATGAAAGTACAATTAATTTTAAATAAAGAATTGATAAAATTACCACCTATGAATCAATTAGTTCTATATCCTAAAGACAAAAAAGTCCCAAATTGTGCATATCATCAAGTTATCAGACACAATACCGAATAATGTCATGCATTTTAATAGTTAATATTGAAAAAAATTCAGTATGATGGCAACTATTTCCATCATGTGATTGTATATCTTAATATTGCTTCACCCCTTATCATGTCCTAGTTGTAGAATATTTTATTCTCACTATTACATGACCTTTCTCATCACCTACCTCAGGTCATTCTTGTCTCACACTCAGTGGGGGAAAGCAATTGTTAGACTTTTCCTAGTATTGCATTTGTTGTTGTCCTTTAGGTTTGCCATTTACCCTCTGCTTATACAAATTGAGATTGGGGGGCGAATGAATTTCTCATAGGTTGACTTGCATGTGCCTTAATATTCCTTTGCATTTTAATTTTCCTTTTAGAATTTTTCTTTTGTGTGATTGCATCTACATGATGTGATCACCCGTGATGTTCTATTTGATGTTCTCTCTTTGTGACATTCCTCTATTTTTACCTTCATTCTTCTCTATGTCGTGCATCGCTTTAATTTTTCATTTTTATCTTTGTCTTGTGTTTTCCTTTTGGGGATGACACAAGGCATCGAGACATTCATGTCTCCTTCAAGTTTACCCAAAAGGCTTTCTTTTTCTTTGTCTTTTCATTTTTATCCTTTTCTTGTATTTTCCTTTTGGGGATGATGCAAGGCGTTGAGACATCGTATGCCTCTTCCATGTTGATCCAAAAGGATTTTTATTTGTTTTTTATCTCTTTGTGTCATTCTTCTAGTTCTATATGTATTTTGGGGATGATGAAAATTCCAAGCTCTCTAATATATATATATATATAGTAGCAAAGAACATACTGACCCTAAATCCATAGATCCCTTATGTGTTTGGTGTTTTTATTTTGTGGGAAACCCCTCCCTTTTCTTTTTCTCTCCCATGACATTGCTTTACTTGAAAGCATATGACTTGGCATAGGGATTTCCAAGTTGGCTCTCATGTCTTCTTTCTTGTTTTCATTTTTTCTTTACTACTTTAAAGTAATTTATCATAGCATGGTGTTTATAAATTTCTTTAAACTGGGGGCATACATTGGCATTATTCTTTTATATTTTCTCAATTCTTAGTACAACCTTCTTACTTCATACAAAGCATTTGTCAATTTGTGGATGACATTGAGTGTGATATCCTTCAGGAGCATGATCTCTCTTAGCATATAACATTCCTTTAAGTGGCTTGATGTAGCACACTACATCCCCTAAGTTGTGAATTTTCAATTCTTTTATTGGTCCACTCTTGTAGGCATAAAGCACAATGTTCCCTAAGTTAAAGACCTCACATGAAATAAGAAAGACTCCTTTGAAAATTCTTTGCATGTTGCATTTTTGCATTTTGTTGTTATATGGCCACCTTGAATAATACAACTTGCATGCCTGTGGAGCCATCCTATTTATTCATTAGCTCCAAGCATACGAAGTTTTGATTGCCTCATGAGGCTTGAAAAATCATTTTTTTTGTGTGGAACCTTATTAAAGTTATTAGAAGGTATAAATTTAGTATGGTTATGTAGGAAGCCCAATCTGAGGCATGAATTTCCCCATAGCCACTTGCATGTGTGTGAGAGTGCATACCGGCCATGAGTGTATGTTTCTCACCTTTTAGGACCTCTCACCCTGTGGACAGCCAAGAGTTTCGTCACCTCACAGTGAGTATGTATTTTTCCAGACAAACAACCTAGATTTGATCCACATCAATATGGACAAATGGTCAAAGCTTTATCCAATTCTTTCTTTTCTTATTTTTCATCTTTGGAAGTGTATGATTGGCCTTGCCACTATTCTTTATATCATTTTCATGTGTGTTCCTTTGTGCTTATGTTTGGTTTGCCACAGGATCTTGATCTTGGGGGCTTGATCACCCCTCTTGATTGTTGTTGTCTCATCTTTCTCTCACTGATTCATTAATACCCCTCTTGGTGCGTGTTTTTTTACTATAGTGTGAGTTTGAAATAGATTCATTCTCTTACTAAAGTGGGGACTAAATGTAGTGTACAAAAAAGGATCCTTTGAAATATTTTGCACTTGTTTGGGTCCTCCTTGTGGATTTTCGCTTAATGCTACCTTGATTTAGTGTTGTAATGTAGGGGTGATCCCACAATACTAATTTACAATTTTTTGGACAAACTAGACACTAAACTGATTTTTTCTAACTAAATCTTCACTTTTAAGCACCTATATCGGGTAAATCGTTAGGAATTTGAAGATGATGCAAACTAGTGATTTGTGAAATTGTGTCTATATATTCTAAATATATTTTTTTCAAAATTTTTGGAATTAGATTGCACTTATTTTTCCATCTCCTTCAAAAACTATTTTTTTTCAGTAAACATCATTTTTAAGGAGTAATGCTCACTATATAAAACATAACTTTTTTTCCATGAAGGATAAAATTCTTATTTTTTTGAATTTAGATTTGTAACTACAATAATCTAGTGCTTTCATTTGGTTTCATAGTATTTTATTGAATATTCTTTCCTTAATCAAGTTTCAAAGTCAAACCAATTACAATTCAAACATAAGAATACTATATACAACATAACTTATTTTCTATGTATCAAAATTCAATTTTTTTTGTTGGATCAAGGACTTCAATATGTAGTGCAATGATATTTTTCAAAAAAATAAATAATAATATGCTATTTTTCCACCTGTAGAACAAAGAGCTTGATTTTTGGTGAAAAACCTACATTCATAATAAATAAAAAATAAATATAATAATAAAATAAAATTTATTTAAAATTATACATTTTGGGAAGCTTATAATAAGGACTACATACTTACAAAAAATAAATTTTAAATGAATTCATTTGATCCCCAAAAAGGTAAATCAAAAGTGGTTTTTTATCAGCATTTTGATAGGTGTAAAGGAGACTCCATGATAGGTATAGTTTAAAATTAGTGGGATTCGATCCAAGGGGGTCTAATATAAGGTGGTTTGATTGAATCCTCTTCAATTGGAATCCTTTAAATGGAAAATTTCAAGGCTTAAATCATTATATTTTCTAAAAATATGTGATTTCAAGAAAACATAGGATCTCCTAGAAATTGTAAACCAGTATCATGGGATTCACCCATAGGTAACACATCCACATTAGGTCTTGGGCCCTTGTGACCTAATGAAATTTAATGGTGCCTTGAAAAAGTGTTGTGAAGTTTTGTAACACACTTTCACACTTTTATATGGTTTTATCAACCTAAACACAATTTTAATCATAATTAATCTTAACCTTGCCTTATTTGGAGTGTTGTAACACACTTTCAAATTCCTCTAGGCTTGTGATTAATAATTTTAATTTCTTATGCTTTAATTGGTCCAATTTTTCATCCAAAAGCCTCATTTATTACATATTTTTGAGGATAATCCTGACACCACTCAGTAACCAATCATAATTCAGGTGTTCTTGGCTTTTGTGGTCAAAATTTAGTGTCTAGGAATCATTCACCACCTTGGGAGAATGAGTCCCAACTAGGTATTTTTGGCCCCAATGTTCTGTTATTAGGTATGAACATGAAATGCAGATAACAAAAAGAAAAATAAACAAAATGAACACCAGATTTTACTTGGATGGGAATAAGGGAAAAAAAAATAGCGAGGATTAGCTCACAATATAAAGTGATAGAAAAACTAAATACAAAGGATCACTACCCAAATGGAAAGGCTCACTTCCTACAGAAAAGGAATCACTATCCAACAGGAAGGCTCACTTCCTTCAAGAATCTAGCACAATGAATTATTGCTACCTCAACTCACTCTTGTACACTTCTGCTCTTCACTTGTGGCTTCATTACTCTGCATCATCATAACCTTTGCATCTCAGCTTGCATTTATACCATCTTCAACCTTAGAAACTTTCTCCAAGATCAACCACATACTCTTCATTTCATGAATTCAAATTAGGCCAACAACTCACAATTCCTACAGTGGAAAGGAATGAGAGTGGACTAATTAAGCACTTAACCAAGACCAAAAGCAATGTCTTAGATCAACCACACACTTAATTAAATTTAATTCTTCATATGAAGTGTAAACACCAAGTCAAGCAAACCTAATGAAGACACAAATGAACATTGAAGCACACACTTTCCAAGGTAACACGTGGATGACGTAACATGCTTCATCATGCACAAGAACACATCTTAGATACTTCCAAATACATCCACAGTAGGTGTAACAACCTTCCAAAAAATAATTCATTCCAATAGTCCATCCGAACTATGCAAACAAATTCAACAACTCAAAAGTTAAACTTCTGGAGCACCAAACCTTGAGTATCTCTACCAAAACGTAGAGAAAACCAATACAAGACATATTCTAGATCTGCAAGACCTAAAAAAAATAGCATAGGAATGCAAAGAAAAAACATTTCTCCTAGTCCACGAAAGCCAACTCTACCAAAACCGTTCACACACTAGTGAACACAACTTTCACCTATCATGAAAAAAGCAACAACAAATAAGGAGATATCATCGTTAGATCATCATAAAAAAACCTTCAAATCTGCACAAGCATAGGATAAGAATAGGAGAAACACAAAGCACATTCTAAAGCACATTCTAAACGCATACATGACTCTGACTTCACTCTTTATTAATTTTCTTAAAAGCACTTTGTAACCCATCATTTCAACACATCTACAACATCATAAGGATAGCTCCATGTACTCACAACATCTCAACAACATCTCAACTATACATGCACAATATACAACATGCTAAACTGTGTTGACATTAATGACAACATTAATGACAACATCACCAAATTTTCTCATACTTGCAACACACCCCATTGCAGATTGAATTTCCTTAGCCAATCTAGGGTGTATCTAACCAACACAACATGAAATATTTGGTAAATGCAATCATTTCCTTTGAATATTGATAGAAGATGTTAATTTTTTCCATTAGTTTAACCATTTTTTCTTCACCCAACTGAATAAAAAGATTTGTGTCATTAAAAAAATGAATGATGATCAATTCATTACTATCTAAGAGGATGATTCCTTTTACCACCAGAGAGGACCTTCCATCCCTTAGGATGTAATGTAAAGCATCAGAGGATATCACAAACAAGTCCAGGGCAAGGGATCACCCTTTCCTTATGGATCTTTCCAAAGTGAATTCCTTTGTTCTAATCCCATTCACATCTACTTGAGTAGCTACATATTGGAATAGAGTTTTGACCATATCACAAAATGAACCAAGAAAGATGAAAGCTTTCATTACCATTAAGATGAATGGGCATTCAATTTTTTCATATACATTTCAAAATCAATTAAGACCATTGCAGCTTTTTGACATGTCTACTTGGACCATTACATGGCCTCCTAGCTAGTGATAAGGTTTTCTAGGATGTACCTTCCTTTTATGAAGCCATTTTGGGAGTTGTTTATAAAAGAGGGGAGTATGTTTGTCAATATTTTTTCCAAAATTTTTGCCAAAATATTATATATGAGACATTGAGGAGAGTTATAAGCCTCCAATTTTCAACCAAAGTCTTATCCCCATCCTTGGGGAGAATTTTTAGTATCCCTTTATTAATGTTTATGTCCAGAGAACCTCTTTCCAAAGCTTTGTTATAGACATTATATAAATCATCACACACCTAGTATATGAAGGTTTTGTAGAACTCAATAGGGAGTCCATCAACCCCAGGTGTCTTATCATTCTTTAGAGAGAGGATGGCTCAAGTCTAATTTCATCTTTTTAAATTCCCTATCCTAGGTTACATGCATTAGCCTTGTTAAATTTATTAGGAACATCTTTCTTTATGAGCTCCTTGGCCTTGTGACTACTCAGCTTATCCCCTTCTGAGGTAAACAAGTTCTTGTAGAACTGGTAGAATTGTTCTCTTATATCTTCCTAATTATTCAAGCTAGAAACTTCTATCCAAATTTGACCAATCTACCCCTTTACCTACCTTTCCTTCATTTACCTAAAAACAACTTCGATCCTTTTTCACCATTCTCCAAATACTTTATTTTAGATCTCACTCTTAAGCCCTTATTTTGAAGTATTGAAGCTTTCTCAAGTAATTCTTAACTAAGTTTGTCTTGTCAATTAGGCTATCATCACTTGATTCCTCCTAGAGATTATATTCAACTAAATAAGAAGATTCTCCTGAAGGAGGCATTCCTCCCTCCTCTAATCCATTGCCCTATTTCTACCTATTATTTGAAAGATTTTTTTCCAACCTCTGACATTCAAGTCCTATGTTTCTATAGAATTTAGGTCTTTATGCATCCATTTTTTGATTCCTCTTAGGGATTCTATAACATTATTGCAATCACTATCCTTTAGTAGCCCAATATTCAGGTTGAAGCCTTCATCCAAGCCTTATATTTTTGCATTTCCAGTTTTAAGGAAAACTTTCATCCTAATAGGATGATGATCATAAAGAGTGTTTAGTGTCAAGGAAAAGGATACTTTAACATTTTTCGCATTCATTTGGGTCCTTATTGTTAATTTTTGCTTAATTTTGCCTCAATTTAGTGTTGTAATGTAGGTAACACATTCACATTAGGTATTGGGACCTTGTGAACTAAATAAATTTAATGGTTCCTTGCAAAAGTGGCATGAAGTGTTGTAACACACTTCCACACTTTTCTAGGGTTTTATGAACCTAAACATAACTTTAATCATATTAATATTAACCTTCTCTTATTTTTAGTGTTGTACAATGTTCTAACACACTTTCACATTCATCTAGGCTTGTCATTAATAATTATGCTTTCTTATGCTTTAATTGGCCCTATTTTCCATCCACAAACCTGATTTATTGCATCTTTTTAAGGATAATCTTGACACCACGAGCAGTAACTAATCATAATTCAGGTGTTTCTATCTTGTGTGGCCTAGATTTAGTGTTTAATACTCATTCACCACACTATCCAAATGAGTCCAACCTAGGTTTTTTTGGCCGCGATGCAAGTTTCAAACATTTCTAGACACTTTTGATTTTTTGTCCGATACATTATATGTGATGGGAATCATTTGCCACCTTGGGCGAATGAGTCCCTTATGACCAAAATTTAAATTTAAATCAAATTTATGGAGGATTTTACTCTCCTAGATTTGATGTCATCTTGTAGTGTTGTAATTTCAGGAATTCTTGCATAATTAAGTATAAATACAATGATTGTTCACTCATTTTCATCCTAAGAATTCAAGCATTGATATCCTAGCATTCAAGAGTTCAAAAGATCATTTCAACATTCACAAGAGAATTCAAGGAATTTCAAGAGCATATTATCAATCATTTTAGAGCATTCTTCACTTTTCTTTCATCATGTCAAATATTGGTTGCATCATGTTATTTTAGAGCTAACAATTGTGATGTAGGATTTTTGTTTCAAGAAAGCATTACATTCAAGGTCAATCAACATCAAACAAGATTCCAAGACTACATCCATTGGAGTCATTAATTACATGATTACCATTGCAATAAGATGTTGTAATCATTAATTAGTAAACATTTCTAGACACTTTTGATTTTTGGTCCGATACATTACATGATTACCCAAATTCACTAACCCCCACAACATTTTTCCCTCTTCTTGTGTGTGTGATTTGTAGAGCTAGGTTGCATTATTTCCAAGAAGCAAAGTTGGAGAAAATTTGTCAAGTTCCTAAAGGTTGTAAAAGTTTTCATCAAACCTAGGAGAAACTTGGAGAACAACTACATGTATTTTTTAGTTTCAGATTTGGAAACCAATCAACAAGAACAAAGTATACAAAGAGGCACAAAATCCACTTCAGAATTTCTAGAAAATTAGAAGTGGATTGATTCGTCACTATTAGAGATTGAGTCCCACTATACATGCCTAAATAGGATTTTTACACATTTGGATACCCTTTTGGTTGAAATCTGCTCCTGTGCATTTTCTGGATAATTGAATTGATTCACCCATCCTAGCATATGAGTCCTAGTCAAATTCAGTAGAAATTTTTCTTGTGATTCAGACCTCCATTCTTCATTCTTTAGTTTTCCATTTGTACACTTTTAGTTTCATTTCTTCTCATTATAGTTTGTTCATGTTTTTAGGTCATTTAGCATTTTTTTGCATATCACATTGTGTTTTCCAACTCTTATTCATTTCCAAGTTTATTCTTGGTGGTGAACCCCTCATTATTTATCATTCAATCCCTAGGACCTTCCCTTTGTTACATTTTAATCTCCTTTGCATTGAAATCTCAAGGGTTTGTTCTTGACTGGAAGGTTGAAAAATTGGTCTTTCTCCTTTTAGGTCCAAAACCCTAGAAGTGAAAGAAAGCTCCACCTATTTTTCACCATTTTAGAGTGTAAGGGGTTACTTCCACTTTACACCTATCCATAATAGGTACAATCGAGAAGAATTCCTTGTTCAATAGAATCTTTCCAATTTTCTAAAGATCCTCCTTCCTTCCTTTTGACTATTACACCATGTAAATTAGATACTAGAGCAATCATTTTTACTCTTCAGTTGGGTCTTCCAAGTTTATCTTAGACCTTATTTATGCCAGAAGAACCTTTAATTTCCCTTCCATTCTAAGAGAACCCCTCCCTATTTTTCCTTACTTCTCTCTACAAAATTGAAGTCACCACATAGAATCCATGGGATCTCTTGTAGATTGTAGAGCCAATTCCAAAGTTGGCTTCTTTCATTGTAATCATTAGGGGATTAGATAGAACAAACACCAAAGCTGGATTCCTCTTTCTTGAGGATAATCCAAACCACCCTATTGCAAGGGGATACACTAGTATCAATGAAAAATTAATCCCAAGCTCTGGTGAGCAAGATAGCACCCCCTCCTTTTCCTTTTTCATGCCTATTTGTAAATTGTGAGGATTCCCTTAGATGAGTTTGAGGTAGATTTCTAAGGAAAAGAAAATAACCTTAACCTCTTGAAGTAGAACAAAACCTTTTTCTTTTTTTTGGGTAAGGAATGTCCTTACCACATTCTTGCTATTAGGGGTTTCAAGCCCCCTTATATTCTATGATATATAGTTGAGTTCCATTAGGGTTTAGCTCTAGGGGGAGGCTCATGGATAATTTTAAAACTATGAAAGTAGTTAGGAATATTACTTTCCACTTCTTCCCTTTTAACAGTGAGGAATGGGATAATCACACTATTTTTCTTTCTCTTTTCTAGGAGTATATTCTCTTTAGAGATGGTTCTAATAGGCCCCATCCCTTTTTTATTTATGTATCTTCTAGTTTTCCTTATTAATATATCCATCGGTGCTTCTTCCCCATCTATAGTATCCTTAGTAGATAGTCCCCCTATCTCCTCCATAGACTCTAGTGAAATCAATCTATCAGAGCATGCCACTCCATCAAGCATGAGAATAGACACTAGATCATGTTATGGGCTAGAACAATCACTTATTCCAAGATAATGCACCAATATTTCACCCATTGACTCATTTCAATTTACCAAATACACGATGGAGGGGGAGCCAAATGTTCTTCTAACTCCATCACCAACTGATTTGTCTAATTGCTCCCTCTCAAAGGAGAGAGCTATGGGGTTGATGACTTGCCCGTCAAATTCCTCCACAAGTATTTTAAAATTTGAATGGGCCTCTATATTTTCCTTTATAGGGCATGCCTTGTCATATTTTTTATCCCCTTCTTTTGAGACATTATTTCTAATTCAGGGAAAATTTGTTCATGGAGTCTATTTGATAGTGCTCAATTTGATGAATATTTTTTCTGATTTTTAGCATTGCCGATTTTTTTGCATTCCTTTTAAATTAATTATGGGGTCATTTTCCATGGTCCCACAAGTGTTTCCCCTATCTTCATTATTATTCATTTCATTCAAGCTTTCTTTAGAATTCTTCATATTATTTGAGAGAGTTTTTTGGTTATTGATTTTGTTGGTGACCTTATTGGGTTCCTCTATTAAATTTTTCTCATATGAGTCTTGGCATGAGATGTTTAGGCTTATACATTTAACCCAACCAGAGTCTAAATGGCCCTCATTTTAATTTACATCCAGTGTGGAGGAGGGGATACATTCATTTATGACCACTTCTTTTTTATTTCTAAAATTATCAATATTAATGCCAAATGAGGAGGAAGCAATTATCCCCTTTTGCTTATTACTATTTTTCTTCCTTCTTATTACTAGATAGTTTCTCTAATATTCCATTCCTTGTGCCAAAAATAGCATGCATTTATCCCTCCTAGGTTTTCCAGGGTACAGGTACATGTGCCATTTTTTAATTTAATCTCCAATTCATCTAGAATATCAATTTCAGGATAAATTGATACCAAATCCCTAACATCTGAATGGTGAAGAGAATATTTGGTGTCATCTACCCTAATTACACTC
Organism: Sequoia sempervirens; assembly: GCA_007258455.2. Classification (NCBI taxonomy): domain Eukaryota; kingdom Viridiplantae; phylum Streptophyta; class Pinopsida; order Cupressales; family Cupressaceae; genus Sequoia; species Sequoia sempervirens. The sequence continues at coordinate 1,965 of VDFB02362520.1, read as the reverse complement.
TCATAAGGTTCTAGGAGGATAAAATTCCAGAGTCTCAATGGGACTTCCTTTATTACAATCCACCAAGGCTTGACAGAGTGATCACTTCCTCATTCAAGGCATCTGGTGTCCAAGCTAAAGCACAAAACATGGATTTTTAGACTTGCCAAAACTATTTTTTGATTACCTCCTCTTGAGATTTATGGTTTAAGAATACAACAAAGAGTCATTTTTGTACCATACTAAAAAATATAATTGAAACCCTAGCTTCTTTGACTACATAGTTTGGATCCATTCATCAATAAATTTTCTTCCTGGGGTTTTAGCAATGTCAACAATGACAAAGAAAATTGTAGTTTTAACTAGTTTAAAGTCCTATTTTTAAATTCCCTCATCTAAGATTTCATTTGGGATCAAAAATATTTTTTGGGAGGGGAAGAGAGGTGCTTACCTTGTCTTTATCCTCCTTCACTATTGCCATCTTCAAAGATCTCCACCATGAATTTTTCCCCTTACAAAATAGAGTTTGTGTTGCCTGCCATGATATACCTAAAGGATTTTGCTTGCAAGATGCCTTGAGATGTATCATCACTACCATTTAATAGCCCATTAGAGGGTGGCAATTCATATCCCCATCCATCACTAATAAAACCCTTTTAGAATACACACATGTAGGTGCAACCAATCCAAGTGAAAACACAATAAAAAACAAAGGAAAGGACCCATGAAGGTAGACAAAATTAAGGTAGTATCAAGGAATACAGAGGTCCTATTACTATTTGAGCCCCTTCAAGCATGGAGGAGGGCCAAGCCTCCCCCGTGACTATGTGGGAGGTCAAATAAATACCCTATCACAAAAACATGACACCCTCAACCTCCTTTCTTTCCTTATTCATTCTTTCACTTTTATTTGTTTCCTAAAACTTGTAAAAAGTATTTATAGTTTAAAACTAAGTGAGCATAATTTGAAGGTTCACTTAAGGAGCTTTGCATAGAGTAGGGAAAGAGATCCTATATCCAATAATTAGATGAACTAGGATCAAATATTTTAAATTTCCCTCTACATTTAGACACAAAAGAAAATAGGGTTGATGATTGGCTTGCTAGCACAAGGGAGAGCTAATCTCCTAAGGTTTGGTCATTTTGAGTTTCAAAGAAGATAAATTTTATGTGTGTTTTAACTAGTCTATTTGATATAAACCCTAGATCTAAAAATATAATTTATTGCACAAATGAAAATGGAAACTAATATAATAGTTAATTTTTTTGTAAAGGAGATATAGAGAGAAAAATGCTATTAAAAATTGGGCTTGAATTGGGGGATCAAGGGTGATGGCACACTTTTCCAAAGATGTTATTTTTTGGGAATGAAAACTCTAGGTGGTAGGTTATAGTCTATTATACACGCTTCTTGTGACCTCTTGTTTCCAAAACATTCATATCTAACTTGCACACATGAAAAGAGTGGAAAATGTTGTGATGTATAGGGGCTAACCTAAGTTAGACCTTGTTTTTGTATTTCTACCTCCATGTACAATAAATTATGATGAATAAGAGGGAATTCCCTAGGTCAAGAAAAGGCCAAAACAAACATTGAATAAAATGATAAAATGATAAATAGATAATGTTACCTTGGTATGAAATAACTATTATAGTGATTTAAACAAAATGAGTTTCCACTGAAGGTTGTTTAATGAATTCTTTAATGATTTGAATATGTACAGTAGGCTATTCCAAAAAACATAATAGATTATTATAGATAGAATGTAGAGGATAACTCATACTTCTTCATAATAATCACATGATTGATCATAGTAGCTTTGTTTATAATTACTTCCTTTTTCTAATTCCTTACAAACATGATCTTGAATGATTAAAGTGATATAAAATTCATATTATTGTAGCCTTGAATTAACTTGAACGATTTTTTATGATGCTCAATTGCTGAAATTATTTTCTATGATTTCAAATAGTGAAAAAGACATA
>VDFB02362519.1:0-12823 GCA_007258455.2 Sequoia sempervirens | reverse complement strand
TGGACAAAATTTTCATCATCCTCCTAGATTGTTTTCCTTCTGATGTCCGTGAAAAGGTGGCGAAGGCGGTTGTTGGTTGCTTTGGGAATAGGGCGGCATTTTTCAGGCCGCATGGATAAAGAAGGCTATTGTTAAATGCCTCGACAAACAAAATGAGTATCTGGGAAAATTTCAATAAGGCATTGTTTGGTGTCATTTTTTTACTATACCTGATATCGAAGCCATGAGCAATGAGGGTAAGATTCTATGAGGTCCAAGCTAGATTAGGCTTTGTGCATCTTCTTTGAAGGTGGGTGGAGGTTATTTTGTGTTTTTTTCATGGGTGAATGGTTGGAAATGCAAAAGAAGTGTCACCTATGATAATATTTTTCCCATTTTTGTGTAGGGAAGTTGGTGAGAAGAGGTGTGTTTGAAGCAAGTGGGAAGAGGTACTACGAGATTTTTTTTTTGCATGGATTTTTAACTTTCAAACCAATATTTTTTGATTTATGGTTTTTGTTTAGTCATTATGGCTGCAATCCAATGAAACATACATTGTTATATAGTCTATGTTGAATGTTGTCCTCTATATTGTTAGCTAATGGTTTTATTGTGTGTACTTTGGTTGGAATCCTTGCAAGCCTTCTTGTTTTTTGAGATTCCCACCAAGCAAGGAAAAGGTGGCAAATGGCCTTCCCTTTAAAAAAGTCTAGGATGGAATTCCCACCAGCCCCCCTAATTTAATCCTTGTGGTGGTTGTAGGAAGGGTGCCAGATGTGGTTGTTGGCTGCCTTGGAGATATGGCATGTGTTCCCCTCTGTGTTGATAGAGAAGGTGACTAATGTGGCTTATGTTTTTTTCCATAGGGAATTGTCATTGTCCCTTGTCTGGTGTTGGTTACGTTGTTTCATTTTTAGTTTTGCAATCCTAGAAAAAGTATTTGGATTGTCCCTTCAATAGGTTTAAAAAGGTGTTGAACACATGTATCTGGCAGCTAATGTTCTTTGGTATGTTCAATGCAAAGCCTATTTTTATAGGAATTCCTTTTCAAGAATGAAAGAAATGAAAAATTTCTTTCAAACTAAATAACTATCTTGTCAAAAATTATAAATTTGAATGCTTTGTCTCCCTTTTCAAATAATATCTTCTTTAATATGTAATTATTATTAAAATAAGTTGTAGCGATGCTTCATATGGTGCTTGATTAGGATAACAAGGTGTTGAGAGGGAAATTTTTTCCCATCAAATCTTCGAATAAACACCTCAAGGGTCAATGAAGAGGACACACATATAGGTAGATATATAAATATCTATATGCACAGATGTAAATATTTAATTATGTTTAGATTGCTATATCTAAATAGATGTGTATACCATATTTTTTCCTCGATATGCAACTAGCTTGATCATAATTATAAAGAGAACAAACAGCTAGATTGAATTTTCCCTCATTTTCTTGAACGAGAAGGATAGGAATTCAAACCTTTTGTTGGCTATAATATATTGCATAGCTAGAAGCAAGGAATTATTATAGGCAATAAAAGATTTGAATTCATAGCCTCCTTAGCCTGTCAACTGAGGGAAAATGCTGTGTGGATGTTTGGTCTCTTGAATGTTGGTTGATTTCAAGTTTAGTTGTTGTATGGTTCACATGTGCTTGCACTACTTGTGATCATTGTTGTTGTTTATCCAATTATATATAAATTTTGAGATGAAAGATTGGTCTTGCTTTATACTATACTTAATGTAGGTGCTAATGTGCATATAAATGAAACCATAAATGAAACAATATTGCTAACAGTCACATGGATACCAAAACTCACATAATAGAATAAATATTGATATCAAGATTCACCAAAAAAATACCAGATTCACTATTTTGGAACCATTCACAGAAAATGGAAGCCATAAATGAAACAATATAGCTAACACTCACCCACTTGCCAAAACCCATGAAACTATATAGTATTTTGAACAACAATTGACACAATGAAACAATATTGGTTTGAAGAGCCAGCTAGATGAAAAACTTGCATAAACACATGAATTCAACACAAGAAACACAAAAAATAAAAAAGATGTTGGAAAATATTAATTGTTTCAATTTTCAATTAGGTTTTGTTAAGGAAAAAATAGTATTTCTTTACATGGCCTTCACACACCAGTTTTTTGGGTATGGGATTTTATTTAGTCCTTCAACTTTGTAGCTATGTCTACAAGGGAATTACATTGCTAACACTATTTAGGATTTACATATATACATATACACATATATGTATATATACAAACATATATATGTATATATATAAGAGAGAGAGAGAGACAAAAATCTACATATACACATGTATGCCCCATCATAATAACCTACCTAATGTTGCAATATGTATAAAAAGTGTAATAATTTTTTTAAAGTATTAATATTGGGTTAATTAGTTCCATACATTCATTAAGTTACGCGACGTTACACTACTTTGAGTTCCCATAGACGACTTTAGTATTTCACATTGCACATATTAATTAATAATATAAACATTAAAGATAAATATTGCATTTCATTTGAAACTCCATTCAAGATAACATATAGCACAAATTTATTTCATACATTGCATTTGATAAAATATACAATACTATCTATCTTGTAATACCTCCGTGGCCTGCTATATTTTGTACTTGGGTGTGAGTATTGGTGTGTGTTTCATTGATTACTGTGTTATTTGATTTTGTGAAAAATATAATATGTTAGTAATCATGTTTAAATAATTAATTAAATCATAAGTGAAATTGCAAGGTTATTTAAAATATAATTAGGAATTAAAATAATAATCAATTAAATCAGATCAAATGATTTAGAACAAATGATCAATCAAATTAATTTGTTAAAAGTAAAAGTGATATTATTAGACAAATTGATTTAAATTGTTATGAACAAATAATCTTGAAAAGATAATTATTATCATAAGAAATTCAATGGATGCTTATTTAGAATCTTGCAAATGGTGGATTTTAATTATTCTAATGTGGAAGTAATTAACAAATAGTGTATTGTGAAGATAATGAATATATATTCAAATAAAAGTTCATTTTTGTGGAGTTAAATTTATTTAGTTTAATCAAAATGCTTGATGAAAGAAAATGAAATATAAATACTTGAAAAGGCAACAAAAGGAATTAAAGGGATTAAATATTATTTGGATTTATTTCTTGAGTTGTGACTTTTGGTTTTCACTGGAGAATATGAAGAATAAACAAATATAAAACTCCATCTTTTGTGGATTTGAATGTAATTAAATTTCATTTTTGGAGAAGCAACTTTTGGCATTCGCATGAAGAGGAAAATGAAGAGACTTCTTGGGGTGATTTTATTTAGAGGATTTTTGTTTTGAAAAGGGGGGGTTGCATTCTCTTTAGAGGGGACTTTGGAGAAATTTGGATTTACTTTTCTTTTGTCATAGTATTGCATTACTTTTCTATCATTATTCTGAGAATTCATTTAGGAATAAGTTTGGCGTTGAGGGGAAAATCTTGGAGCTGCTGCTGAAAACATTCATTGGCGGAGGATTGGATCGGCGAAAGGGATAGAGCTTCTACAGATCTTCGCCAAACACAGGACGCCAGGTTCTTTTCTTATTTAATTGCTGTAGCATCAAATAAAATTGCAATTGATAGGAAATTGTTTTGTTGTGTATGAGATTTTTTTATTTGGGGTTTATAATTCCAAATGTTTGTGAAAAGAAATTCCAATGGGTTGTTGTTTAATCAACAAAAATTTAATTGGGGATCGGGATTGCTGTTTGTTAAAATGGAATTGGTTGGGTTCTGGACTGTCAATTATTTAGATTGAAATTTTTGGGAGCTTGGGACTGTTTGTTATTTAAATAAGTTTTGGTTGGACTTGAGAATAAACACTGTTACCGTTGTATTTTACTGGGAAAAGAAACAATTTTCTTTTATATGAACTTTGTATCTGTATATTTTACCTGTGTATATACATCCATTATGTTATCAAGATTTATATTTGAAATATATATATATAAATACATATATATATATATATGTATAAATATATATATATATACTATATACATATATAAATGTAATTATATTTATTAATTTACATATTTATGAAATTTCGTAATCTGTGTTCGGCCGTGCTTCCATAAATTATTATAAAAATAAATAAATAAAAATAAAAATAAAATAAAAAAAATTTAAATTAAATTTTATTTTGGGCTGACCGAATGGTGGTCCGGCCTCGGCCGTACCCACCATTCGGCCGTCCGAGGCTCATGCGGCAGTCTAAGGACTGTCTGCGGCAGTCCTCCGGACTGCTGCGAACAGTCCGTAGACTATCCATGGCAGTCCGTCGGACTGCTGTGACAGTCCACGGACTGTCCGGGCCGGAGGTCTTTTTAAAATTTTGTTTGAAATTTTGTTTATTTTAAAATGGATTTCGAAATGCGAAAAAAGTATTTTCTTTAAATATTTTCGATTGATAAGTATTTAAAAATATATATATATATGTATATATATATATTTATGTATATATATATATTTATGTATATATATTTAATTATTTATTAAATCGTATATGTTTTCTATGATTTCTTAAGTGCACTGTTAAGTTAATTATTTCTGATTGTAAACAGAATTCTTTTTCTGATATGATTAAAAACATAATTGTAATATAGTGTGAACATGAAATTAGAGAAGAATTTCTATTAATTTGTTAAATTATAAACGTGATGGGATGATATAGTAAAAAGGCAGATTATGAATAAATATATATGTACCAGCATTGATTTATTTAATTCTTGTTTTGAGTGAATACTTTCGAATAGAAAAGAATTCCTTTTAATTTGTTAATTTTTGGAATTTGATAGGATAATATAATAGAAGGGCAATTTGTGAATATATATTTATATCAGCATTGATTGTTTAATTCATATTTTTAAATGAGTATATGGTGGAAATAGAATTTAATATAGAATTGAATAAGTCATCTTTTATTCTTATTTTGTGAAGTTATAGTCTGGTAGACTTGTTGATTCCTAGAAAAGATCTATTCTCTTTCTACTTTTCCTCCTCAAAAAGAATTAAAATATATAAATATGTAGTGGTTTTAAAAAGGTATTTATGTGTGTAAATTTATTCAGATAGATTTAAGATTTTAAGGTGGTAATTTCTAATATGTAGTTTGAGTATTTAGAGTATTGTTATTTTTGTCATTTTAAAGTATAGACAATTGGACTTAAATGGTTTTCACAATTAATTTAAATATTGGAAGTGAATGTTAAGTTAGTATGGTGAAGGAGGAAATTTAAATGTATGGGTATGATTAGTGTTTGATTAGGGTAATCTTGAATTGGGTAGTTTATTGATGAAATGGGATTGTAATCTTTTGAAAACTGATTTCCTTTATATTCATTTAATGGTTGATTTGTAAGTTGGCTTTATGAATAAGACTTTTAGAATAGTTGCGATGGTTATCATGAATTGTTTTAGTATGGGTAAGTTGTAAAGTTATTTAGTTCTGGTCGTTAATTGATTGGTTAATAAATATTGTTCTCGATTGAATTGTTGATTGATGTTTATTATATAAGTGTTTTTGTGGAGTTGTGAGTGGTTGAGTATTTAAGGTGTTCTTAAATTTGGTGCCTTGGATGCCTGGTTGAATGTTTTTACCTCTGTTGTTGAAGGATTGTTCCATGTTGGTGTGAATGCCTTTGGAGGTTAATTTTGATTCAAGGAATCCTTTGTCATTTAAATTTTGTTGCAATGTAATTGGGAACTCGTGTTTTGGTTTATGAGTTGTGGATGGTTGATCTTCTTGAATTTATGATTTATTTTGTATCAAAGTTGATTATGTAGTCTAGATGGAGTTGTTGATCTTATTTCAATGTTTTCACTCATTATATTTGTATTGAAAATAGTTCTTGTGGCCTTGCAATTATTGTTGTCATTGCTATATTGTTGATTTTATGAAGGTGATTTGCGTACCACTATAAGGAGGTTCTTGTGAGGAGAAAATTGAGGTCTCCCGTGGAATACCTAGTTGGTGGCTTTTGGTTTTATTAAGTGATTTTGTTAAAGATTGATTTTCTTTTGCTTTTCCCTATTTGAGGTGACACCATTGTTGTTTTGTGGATGGTTCTTGATGAATCTTCTCTTTTTATGGCTTTTCTGATTTACTCTCATATTTGAGGAAATTTTATCCTTGTGTTGGAATTATTGGAGAAATACTCATGTGGCTTTACTTTACCCTCGTTGTGGGTTTTCATTATTTTGGCTTCTAGAGGCTTGAGATGATTTTCAATTGATGTTCTTTCTCTTATGTGCCCTTGATGTGGCAAGTGTTTTGGTTTCATGATTTTAAAAGGGTTGTACAGAATTTGTTGAGACTTGGAAATTGTATTTATAGCGAGATGGGTAATGCCTCGCATGCTTTTCAGTTGTGATATAATATTCTTGTGATGTTGTACAACCCTTGGTTTCTTGGTTTCTTGGTTTATGTGGTTGGGTCTCTAGGGAGAGTGGCTCCTCGTGGGGGCCGGCGCCCTGCTTAAGGGGAAGAGCACAGGATAACCCACGAGGGAGTTTGTAATTAAGTGAAAACCTAATAATTAACTTAGGTGGGTTGGGTAGTAATATCATTATAAGATTAATAAAATGGATGCCTCGTCTTCATTAGTTCTTTCGTAGGCTAATGGAAGGCTGAGAAGGCCGTGGTTGGCTTGTCTTCATGAGAGGTCTACGGCTCCGCATGAGTCACCCTATGGACCGGCACCTCCAGTTGGGAGGAAGAGCACAGGACAGCCATAGATGGGACCGGCGCCTCCAGTTGGGAGGAAGAGCACAGGACAGCCCATGTAGGACTATGCGATGACACTCTTCCCTAGTTACCCATGTGTTTTACTTTATTGTGTTCCTCTGGAAGTAAGTTGTGGGAGTTGGTTTAGATTGTTGATATATGGATTTATATTGATTTGTGATTATTGCCTTAATATATCTTGATGTACTTGGTGGTCTTGTATGATCTCATTGATATTTGACTTATGACCTTGTACTCTTTTGGTATTGTGTTATGATGTTATTGTATTGTTTAATTGCAATTTGGAATTGTATTATGTTTATTAATTCAGTTTGTTTGGAAGTGTTTCTTGATCATCGTTTGGTTACTTGTTTATTGGTCATTGCTTTGATTTATGTGATGAGATTTATGATTTTAAGTTATTTTGATGACTCTTGGACATTGTTGAGTATGTCATTGTAATCCTTGAGTTTTATGATACTTTTGTATGTTGTTGAGTCTTGTGGTTCCCTTTTGGATGTTCTTGGTTGAGGTCTCCTTCTTGTTAGCTCCTAGCACGGGGGGTGGGTCTTCGGACTCACATGGTCGGGTGGAACGTGCTAAGCACCCCATTGGGTCCCTAGTCGAGGATCGAGAGGTGCGGATTGGTGCGGATGCAGCGACTCCAGAGTTGTATTTGTCTTGGAGCCAGTTGTGATATTTTGTATTCATTTGTAACATGTTATTTCGTGTATGGTTTCCATTTATGATTGGGACCACTTTTGTATCATTGTACATCTTGATCATTGTATTGTAATGTAACGTTAAATCTTATGTGGCTATTGGTAGTTGTTATTCATTGGGTTGAGTTAATTATTTATATGTTGTATTTATGTACTCAAATGGTTTCTTATCAATGATTATCATGTATATGTTATATTTGTTAATTTTTATTTTGTTACGGATTATATCTTTGGATTTTATTCTTTATTGTTGATGTGTGGATCTCAGTCTCGTAATGACTCTTCGTGTACCCCAAGGGATGTATGTGTTAGTAAATCTGCTTAAATGAAATTCATGTTATGACTTAATGTGTAATACATGTATGTTATGTTTACTTTTAAAAAAAAAAAATTGTGCTGTAATTATTATGTTTTTGTCCTTTGGGGTTCACACTGCATGCTACACATCCGATGAGGTAGTTCAATAATAATTACAATTACATTTACAATATTCACCTCATATACAATTGAGGGATGTTATCAAATACAAGATTTACAAATTACAATGAAGATGTACACATAAGTTTCCAAGTGCGAGCTCTCCATCCATGAAGCTCTCGATGCCATGATCACAAAAATGGGGACCCAACGGAGTAAGGTGCACGTTCCACCCAACCATGTGGTACCTGTAGGTGCACCCCCCTACTAGGAGATAGTAATATGGTTACCTAGACATATTCTACTAGCCCTAGACACAAGTACACAACTAACTAATGGTTACATTGCTTCCAGATTTAGACAATTGAATGTATTACATACACAAGGTTAACTGTTACTTTAGGTGGAGTGTCATCACAATATTGCAAAGGTTACCTTGGTGTTTCTTCCTAAGTTCTGGCCCCCAACCTTAGGTTACCCTAGTAACCTCTTACAAAACCCGGCCCCTATTGCAAATCATTGCAGAATTGAATGTCTCTTGAAGAAACAAGACACCGATTTTCCATTCTAGGCCTTCTCATCTTATACTCAAGACTGAATGAGCTCAAGAGTCATAAGCGAGGCTTAAACATCTTATTAAGAGTTTTAAATCTAACTACTGTGTTATTTAGTTATCACTGACTTATCAACTCTTTGCAAGTTACCCTGACACCACTTTGTGTGTCAGCCCTTACAAAAAGCCACTCGCCTAAACATAACAAAGGAATGTATGTTCTCTGACTAAGGTTTACAAGGTGTACATATAACCAAAATCAATATAATAGACCAAATGTGTTATAACGGACATCAATCATTGTTCATAAAACAAGTGTCAAACCACCATACAAATCCATGTACACATCCTTAGTTAACACAAGAACTTTTGACTCTAACAATCACAATCCCCACTTTTACAATTGGTCTGGAAGACTTGAACAATTACGACATTCCCAATTTTCCCAACTAGAAACATGATTAAAAGAAAATCAAGAAAATTACACATCTACTATTCGGATTTACTATATCCAATCAATCAAATATATTTTGTATGAAAAAGATCAACTTGATTAAATTACATAATCAAATATTCTAAATTATTACTTTCACAATTTCATATATATTGAAATAATCATCAATTATCTAATACAACTATTTCTTTTAAATAAACTCAAATTTAAAAGAAAACATTCTCATACTATTTTCCAAAAAAAAGTAATTAAAATAATCATTTAAATGACTTTATTTAAATAATCATTTTAATTAATTAAATATATACCATTTAGTTTAACTATATGAAATTTCCATATTAACAAATAAAATTCATTTATTTATAAATTAAAATCTATATATATAATATATTATAATATTATATATTATATATAATATATTTATTAATAACATATTATATATAATATATATATTATAAAATATATTATATTAAATATAAATTAAAAGATATAAAGAAATATACTTTAACTTTTAAGGTGGGCTTGTTCTACACACAAATGAATCTCTACCATATACAGAAATGCACAAGCCAATTCCTCAATCAGCCTTCCATGGGCTTAATCAGAATACACATTATCATTGATATATGTATATACATTTGTATATGTATATGTATGTATATATTTCAATACATATACAGATATAAATATATATATATATATATATATATATATATATCTAAAACAATAAAATTGTTGTATCTATACATTTGTTTTCAACAAATTTTTTCAACAGGAAATTGGAAGAAAAATTTTCATTCTGAACAATTTGATTTCGAAAAAAAATATAAAAACAATAACAAAGGTTTTAATAAAATAAATCTCCAAATTGTTCTCCAAATTAAACAGATAAATTTTATCATGAAACTTTCAATGGTTTTGTAAATTTCATCTGTAGGTTTTCTACTGTTTGAAATTTAATCTTTGTTTACCCTTATTTATTTCTCTAACAATTTCTTGTTTTCACAATTTTCACAGAGATTTAAAAAATTTAACAATAGAGAATTTCTTTTCTTTCACATCTAAAATACTTCATAAATCTTTCCTACTTTTTAAATAAAATTTTTACAAAATTTTTGAGAACATAGGAAATACTAAACTAATATTTTCTCAATCATTCTTTTTCAAAAGAAATCAAATTAAACAAAGAAAAATACCTGTAGCTTGAGATTTGACTGTAGAAAAGAGAACCTTTGTTTCCCGTAACACACAGTCCTCCAAAGCTTCTTCAACCAACACAAAAGAACTTCCCACCAAAGGGATCTTCCACAAATATACAACCAGATATAGAGAAAGTAACAATTTCTAAAAAAAAAAAATTTACACAGCAAAAACCTCTTTCATTTCCCATGAAGAAAACTAATAACCCTACTGTATTTCCCAAATCCCAAATATCCTCTGAGAAATTTCTCAACAAACCCAATAAATGGAACTTGCACACATGTCGAGAAAATGCAAAAATATCTCAACCACTTCTCCGTAAAAATCCTTTCTTTCAAAAATTACATTCATTTTCAATTAATTTATTTAAATTTTACACTTTTCAAAAGCAAATATATTTAATAATAAAGCATGTCATTTCCACAAAGTAATATTTAATTTTAAATACAACTATTCACACACTTAATTAATACAATTTTAATTTAATTAACTAATTTATTTAATTAAATAAATTTAATCTTTATGATCAAACCATTTAACTAAACAAACTAATTAATTAATTAATTAACTTGCAAAACTAATTCCTTCAATATTAAAAATTTAATTTAAATAACAGTAAATAAAACATAATAAACTATTATTTAAATTGACATTTTTCCTTTCAAACAATTAAACCAAACAGAAAAATACAAGACAACCTATGACTCAAACTAAAACTGACAATGTATAGTGACCGGGTTAAAGACTAGACTAGGATGAACCAAACTACTATCTCCCAATCAACATATCAGTTGAGTCTTGACATGCTCAGACTTGAGTAACTAGGTGGAGTCAGTGTCATGTACCTGCAATCCTGTAGCCAAGTAATAACATGCATATATATATAAACCATTGTACAGGCACACCGTGTAGAGAAAATCACCTGATATCATTGTAAGAATTGGTAGTAGCAAGTGATGCGATTCCATTCTCCACACCAATACACGTCATAGCAAACTAATGAAATAAATACTGTTAGTCTATCAAAACATGTACATAGCAATAATCATCTGAAAGTAAACATCTACGCTATCTCAAAGCATAAAAGAAATCAAATATCATAGTACAATGTATCATCATGTCACAGAGTAAATCCACTATCGCTCAAAACCAGGGATCAAAATATCCAAACAACATATCATAGTCTAATAGTGTGAAAAAATAAATGGGCCAGTAAAACATGGGGCATAAATGGAGGGGTACCCACAACACACACACATATAGTTTGTTGGAGAAATGAGTAGACTTCTACTCTCATTCCCTCATTGATCTCTTTTGTTGGTTCCTCTCAATATATATATATATATATATATATATATGTATGTGTGTGTGTGTATGTGTGTGTATGTATGTACACCAACCATTACCACTACATGCACTTGCACCTTCATATAGGATTTCCCTCCATCATTACAACTACTCTATATATCTACATATATACATGTCTGTATATGTATATCTATATGCTTTGCATGTACTAGTGATGGTCGTAATAATAGTTGCCGTTTAACACCTTGTGGAACAAAATAAATGTCTCAAATATTTTCAACAAGGAATTTTTTGGTCTCGTTCTGTTTCTATAACTGATATGGGAGTCATGAGAAATGAGGGTAAGCTTCTATGAGGGTGCAACCTGCATTAAGCTTTGTACAACTTTTGTGAGGGTGGGTGGAGGTTACTAAACACATCAAATGCAATAAAGAAAGAGTATTGTCTTCCACTAATGGAGGCTACATAGAACCCATAAACCAAGCAATTTATAGTAAGCTATAGAGCAATAATCAACAATCCCCTTTCAAAAATAACATAAAATATTTTAAAAATACTCCACGAATGGTTTTTCAAATATGGACCTCTTCCGACTTCCTTCAATTACACCTCTTCCCACTTGGTTTCTCTTCTCTCCGTCCTTTCTCCATGGCCTACTAAAAATGAACATAGAACTATGACAACCCACCATGGCTGTGGAAATTTTGTGAAGGTGGTTGGACGTTATCTTGTGTTCTTTGTATGTGTTGATGGTTGCAAAAGGTGTGGGTTGTGATAATTATTATATATCTATCTATATATATGTGTGTATATATATATATGTATATATATATGTGTGTGTATATATATCTATATATATATATACATGTGTGTGTGCATATATGTATGCATATATATGTGTGTGTGTGTGTGTGTATCTATATATACATACATACATACATATATATATATATGTATATGTATATACATGTGTACATATATATACATATATATATGTATATATATATGCACAATACATTATTGAAAATTGTACAGACATTTGCTTTGTTCTCTGAGGAATTTAAACATAGATGTTACTTGCACCATCAACACTACATGAAAACCATACAATGATTAATGTTGATGCCATTTCGGTGGCCTACTCTATCGCCATGCCAAACACTTTTTAAATTTAAAAAAAAAAAAACAAAACAACACCTACTACATGGTGTCGGACAGCTAGAACCGTGAAGGCCAATGAAAATTCCAACCAATGTTTCCCATAGCTCAATGCTAATTGTTGTTGTCTAGCTTTGGCTATATACTTTCATTTACAATGCATAATAAAACAGCTAATATTATAGAGTTAATGTTGTTTTCCAAACAACATTCTTTTCAATAGG
>VDFB02362518.1:0-11672 GCA_007258455.2 Sequoia sempervirens | reverse complement strand
ACCTCCTATTTGATGTTGTCCTGATCAGACACAATCGAGCCATCCGGGCATGAAATGGAGTCAATTCGGTTCCTCTCTCTTCGAGCTTGAGACGAAATATGGAAGAACTTGGAGTTTGAGTCACCTTCTTTCAACCACAGCTCCCTAGCCTTGTCCCTCCAGAACAACTCTTCTTTGGCCAAATACTCTGAATGCCTGGCCAACAAATCTTTCTCTTTATTATATTCAGTAACTGTCATTCCATTCTTGAGCACAATATCATTGAGATCCTCCAACTCTTGTTCGATTTTAGATTTCTCCACAAGGATTTTTTTGAAAGACTCACAATTCCACTTCTTCAATTTCTCTTTGACATACGCCAGTTTGCGAACAAAACAGTAGCTAACAGTCCCGACAAAAATGTTCCCTTCCAACCACCATTGTTCCAAAAGTTCAATCAGCTTCGTGTCTCTCCACCACATAAACTCGAACTTAAAATAACTCTTCACAGGCTTTTCACTTGGCCCAATTTCCATTTGCACTGGAAAATGGTCAAAGGCAGAAATCAGAAGAATATGAGAAGAGCAGGAGAACCATCCCTCCAGCCAGCCCCCACCAACTAGGAAGCAATCAAGGCGCTCGAAAATATTTGTAAAGTCCTGCCATTGATTTGTCCAAGTGAAGGAGCCATTCTTAGGGCAGCAATCCATCACCCCCAGTGTCGAGATAAAGTCCCTAAAGTCCAACATTAATTTATTTTCCTTTGAAAGGCCACCATTTTTTTTCTTTTAAGTCCAAAATTGCATTGAAGTCCCCACCCAAGATCAACAAATTACAATCCAACGATCCGGCCCAAGAGCGAATTTTCTCCCAGACCACCGCCTTGTCACTAGCTTTAGTTGGCCCATACACATTGAAGAGTGGAAAAGAGATGTTAGAATTCCTATGTCTCACCATGCAAAGCATCCAATTAGTCGGGCAGGCTTCCACCCTCAGATCCACATAATTGTCTAACCAGAGGACACCCAATCCGCCAGCCGAGCCAAAAGCATTTAGGAAAGATCCAGACCATTTCTTGCAATATTTTAAGAATTTGCACCCCTCCACCTCGCTTATTTTCGTCTCTTGAAGAATAACGATATCTGAAGCTATTTTATCTAAGTGGCACTTAATTAAGCGCCGCTTGTCAGGGGTCGTGAGACCCCTGACATTCCAAGTCGTGAGCTTCATGGCTTCCCAAGGGAGGCCCTAGCTCCCTTGGTTTCAAAAAAAATCTTTATACTTGGAAGCCCTAAGTCTTCTGCCACCTCCGCCCTCTTCTGCTTCATTGACTTCCTCCCTCGACCTTTCTTAATCTTGCCCAAGAGATAAGCTTTGAATTGGAAAATTCACCTTTCCTCCACAATATCCAGCGCATCCATATCTGAGGCATCCGCTTCTGAGACCAGCTCCCATTGCTCCACCCCATTGGATGCAATGTGCTTGTCAACCTTGTGAGATGCAATATCGGTCCATCTTATTACCATAGTAGCGATGTCGGCATTGACATCATTACGTTGGGTAATGGCCTCAATGGGCCATCAGCAGAAGACACCCTATCAACCCTGGGTGACAGGTTTGAATCGCCGATACCTCAACCGGATTAATTTGGCTTCCATACTTTCTTCACCTTCGGTTTCCACCTACAATTGGCTTCGAAGTGAGAACGGCTTCCGCAACGCAAACAAAAGAACTTTTCCTCCTCGATTTCCACAGGGATCTCCCTCATCTCACCATCAACACTTAAACATACTGTGGGATCTTTGCAAACAACCCGGTTGAAACCAAAGATTGGTGGAATCTCATTAATTATCTTCATCCAGTTGGCATCCCAAAGTTCATTTTGATAAGCTGATCTTCACCTAGTGCCAATGGGGTTGTGAAATTGGACCGGATCGACTTCAGTGGGTTTAATTTGTTGGATCAAATTGGGAACCACATTTTTATGTATCTTTGGTCCTCCATTCCTCGAGGCCCATAATTCAAAATCTTATATTTTTTCCTCTGGCGATTTGAAGATTGCTACAAAGAGCATTTGGGAGGAACTTCACTATCTCCATCTTGCTCCAAGAGCGATCCAACCAGCAGCGGATGGAGTCTCGGCTGAATTTAGGACTACTAATGTGGTAGATTATTGCTAGTTCGCTTAACATTTTGATGTCCATCTTTTCCTCCCTCGATAGGTCAATTGTCAAGTGGTCACTCTAGGTCGCGTTACTGCAATGGAGCCTAGGCCTTCTGCATTCCAAACCTTCTTCACTCGCCTCGCCTTCCTCTTCAAATTTTCGGTTGCCACCTTCGCTCTCCATGTCTTATTATTGACTTTTTAGAATAACTATTGGTCTATTTGTGTTGGATAAATAAATTCACAATTTATTTATATTGTTCATATCCTTTAATTCTTCAAATCTAAAAAATCATATTCTTCTAATTTAATTAAATAAACAAATTTCTAAAGTTTGTTTTATTTAACTAAGTTTCACTAATCTTAGATTAGGAATTCAAGCACATGTCTACAAATTTTTATGCCACCTCACCAAGGTCACATGAAATTAAATAATTCTAATTTTTAAATTAGAATTATTTTCAAACACATGGCTAATTCCTCACACACTTGATTCTCCCACACATTTGGCATTCAAACACATGTCTTATTCCTCACACACTTGATTCTCCCACACACTTGACATTCAAACACATGGCTTATTCCTCACACACTTGATTCTCCCACACATTTGACATTCAAACACATGGCTTATTCCTCACACACTTGATTCTCCCATCTATTTGGCATGTTTCCCTTGGTCAAGGGGACATTCTAATAATTCTAATTTTTAATTAGAATTATCTACAACTTTTCATGCCACCTCACCAAGGTCACATGAAATTAAATAATTCTAATTTTTAATTAGAATTATCTTCCACCAATTTTTAAACACATGGTCTTTTCTTCCCACACTTGAGTCTTCCATCCATTTGGCATGTTGCCTTTGGTCAAGGGATTCTTCCATCCAAATGACATGTTGTCTTTGGTCAAGGAGACAACTTCTTGATTCTCTTCATCTCCACCATTCATCCTTCTTGTTTGAATCTGGACCGTTGATCATTGCCACTTCACAAGATGCTTGGAAAAGGCTATAAATACAACCCTTTGGCATTGTATTTTGCATCCAATTTTGAATAGAGTTATCATGCAGGTTTATCATTTGAGCTTGGGAGCATTATGGAGGCTTATAGTTACATTTTATATCATCTTTTGCATCATAGTTAGATCTTAGACTAACACTTTGCTTCATAGTTGCATTTTATGTCATCCCTTGCATCATAGTTGCATTTTATATTAGTATATTTAGAGTTTGCATTTGACCATATGTAGAATCATATAGATCACCACCATAGTATCCACCACAGTTTGTCCATTCATCATAGTCACCCATCATTCATCATAGTCATCCATCATTCATCATAATATCCATCATCATTTCTACCATTTAGTTTCATGTAGGAATTTAATTAGCTTGCATGTTAAATGCTAATCTTATTTCTTAAGTGTCATTCTAATAGCCTTTGTGCACATAGAAATATGAGGGCCAAGAGGTTAAAGGATTCATTAAGAATAGAGGACAATGAGACGTTCTTGAAAGATTCATTAAATTATAATTTAGAGTAGCTTCTTTGCTTTGAATCTTTAATATAATTTGTTTCATTAAGGTTTGTGTTGATACTAACTTTCCACATTTCACACACACAATAATTATTACTAGCAATTGCACCTTGGTGTGCAATAGGTACACCGAAGAGGTATGAAAGGTCAATTAGAGAAAATTTTGGTGTATTTTTTCAGACATATGTGTAGTACATGAGGTCAATTGGTAGGTCATTTAGCAAATGATGTTTATGTAACAAAGGTCTCAATTAGCATTCACTCAATAAATATATATTTTAAATATAATTTTTCATTAGAAAAAATTATATATTTGTAATAGTAAATTTATTACAGGAGTTCAGTTTATTTTTTCTCTATCCACCTCTCTGTATCTTATCTATATCTCCCTCTCCATTTTATGTCTGAGTAAGGGTTCAATTAGGGTTAGGTTTTATTATAAACCTTGGGGTTAGGGTTATAGTTGGGGTTCAAATAGGAGTACAATCAAAGTTACAACTCAATTAGGGTTATGATCCAACTATGGTTTCAACTCAATTAGGGTTACAATACAATTAGGGTTAGGGGTCAATTAGGACTTTAGTTAGGGTTTAATTAGGGTTAGGTATATATTTCAATTAGGGTTACTATTAGGGTTAGGGTTAGGGTTAGGGTTAGGGTTAGGGTTGAATTATGTTTAGGATTAAATTAGGGTTAAGGTTACAATTCAATTAGGGTTACTATTCACTTAAGGTTACAATTAGGGTTAATTAGGTTTTGGGTTACTATTCTACAATTAAGCTTGCGCTTCGAGTTACAATTGGGTTTCATATAAGGTTATGATCAAGATTATTACGATTGGGGTACAATTAGGGGTTAATTAATATTAGGGTTACGTTACAATTAGGGTTTAATTAAGATTGAATTATGGTTATGACTAGGATTCAATTATTCTTATGATTAGGGTTAGAAAAGGGTTAATGTTCAATTAGATTTTATTATGATAAATGTTAGGATTCAATTAGGGTTAGGTTTCAAATAGTATTAGACATGAATTAAAGTCACAATTAGAATTTGAGTTCAATTAGGGTTAGAGATAGGATTATATTTAGGGTTCAATTACGGTTAGCATTCAATCAAGGTTTTATTAGGGTTAGAGTGCAATTTGGGTTAGGATTTAATTAGGGTTAGCATATTATATACATTAGCATTCTGCAATTAGGGTTAGAATTGGGATAAAACTTAGGGTTAAACTTCAATTAGGGTTATGATTAGTTTTACGTTTAATCTTAAGATTAAAATTCAATTAGGGTAGGGTTTAATTAGGGTTCTAGGATAAATCTTGGGGTTAGCATTAGGGTTAAAGTTAATTAGGTTGAGGGTTCTAAAATAAATCTCAGAGTTAGCATTAGGGTTAAGGTTCAATTAGGGTTTGGGTTATGGTTTGGGTTTAGTTAGGGTTAGGGTTCAAATGGGATTATACTTAGGGTTTAATTAGGGTTAGGTATATAGTTCAATTAGGTTTACTATTAGGGTTAGGGTACAATTTGGGTTAGGGGTAGGGTTAGGGTTAGGGTTGAATTAGGTTTATGATTAAAGTAGGGTTAAGGTTACAATTCAATTAAGGTTAGTGTTCACTTAAGGTTATGATTAGTGTTAGATTTAGGGTTTCTTCAATTAGGGTTAGGGTTAGATTTTAAGTAGGGTTAGGGTTAGGATATAACTAAGGTCCAATTTGGATTAGGGCTTAATAGTAATTCCAACCCTACCCTTAACACTAACTAAAGCCTTATCCTAACCTGAAACCTATTATAATTATAATCCAAACCCTAACCCTAACCATAATTCCACCCCTAACCCTAACATAATTCTCGCACTAAAATGAAAATTATGGCCAAGATTTTAATAATGAGCACATTTATTTAGTTATTTATTTAGTCATTTTTATTTGTATATTAGTCATTTATTTAGTCATTTTTATTTGTCTGATATTAGTCATTTAGTTGTGCTTTTACCCAATGACCAAATTAGTCACTTATAAATGACCAAATTAGTCATTTATTTTCCAAATACTACTAGTGTTAGTCACATGACTAAAATTTTTAGTCACATAGTCATTTATTTTCCAAATTCTACTAGTGATATCATTTTGGGATTTAGGGATTTTCTGAGTAAAAAAGAAAATGAAGGGTTTGATCATTCATTTTTTTCTCTATATTTTTCCATCTCTCTCCTTCTTGTGAGTGTGCTTACTTGCTTGGGTTTTTGGATGGTGATTGCTTTGTGGAGGAATTTGTGTAAGAATTGCATTGAAAAGACAAAGGTATTCCTCCTTTTGTTCATGTATTTGTTTGTTGTTTCTTGCTTTTGGCCATGCCTTCACTATTTGGTTGCATTTGGCCTTTCATTCTTCTAGATGGAACTAAGTTTGGATTCATAGAATAGATGTATGCATTTATTTTATGTTGTGTTTTATTTTGTAGAAATTTAAAATAATGTTGTTAGGTTGGAAAAATTATTCTAAAAAATTATGTGATTGAAAAATTGTGAACTCTAACCTATTTAGAGTAAGGGTATAACTTGATTTTAAAATTATGTACTTTTTTATTTATGGTAAAAAAAAGTGAATAGTAAAAAAACTTGAAAATTCTATTAATGGTGATTGAGCTTTTTGCATGTTTGTTGGAATTGTAAAAATGTGATTTTTAAATTTTGAAGCATGTAAAAGCTTTTTTATGATGTACTATAAAATATCTCATTTTGAAAATGCAATTTCCTACCTTTTTATACAAATGTCTTTTTGCCTTTTTTTTTGTTGTATGATCATTTCATGTAAATGATGATTTAGCATGTATTGATGGATGAATTATAATATGGTTTTGGAGTGGTCTCCTTCTTTCCTCAACTACATTGTAATGAAATGATTAGTGTTGATAAATGATATAGGACAAGGCTATGTGAATTAAAAGTATCAATGCTATATGCGTTAGCCTATTATTTTCTCCTACTTTTGGTTGGGTCATGAATACTCAAGTGGTGATTTATGTATTACACACTTGATGTGTGTGTATCCAAGTGTGATTGTGCATTAAACTTATAATGTATTGTTATTGTTGATTATTCATTAGACTCCTGATGTGTATTTGTGTGGTTGAGTATTAAATTCTATTGGGCATGTGTAACCCTTGTGAAACTTGTAGACACCTGGAAATTTCCCTAGTGAACCTGGTCCCTATCACCTAGTCAATTCCTTCACTTGGTCTTAATCCACTAAACCTATCACCTTGTCTAGTCCTCTTTACCTAATGTCCATCACTTAATTAAATGATCATATTATTTAATTAATCCCTTTTTTCTATCTCACCTCACAATAAATCAATAAATTATTATTATTTCTACATATTTTCCATCTCACACATGGCTAAAATAATTAAATAATAATATTATTTAATTATGCATGTATTCCCTCAACACATTCCAAGAATAAAGCGCACCTAAAGACACTTTTACGTATAGTCCCATTATCCTCTCAACCCAATCAAAGAATATAGCCCCACTATATGCCTATGTCCCTTATTTCCCTCATGGTCATAACCACTTGCTAAACTTAGTGAGTTCATCTTAGCCATTCACAATATATTAACCTCCATCTCCACCCTACATCATCTCATTTATCCTATGGAAATCCTCTCAAACATCCTCCATTTTTTTTATCTCACCATCAAATCTTGACCATCCACTCCCCCTTCCAAAATTCTATAAAATTAGGCACTTTTTCCTTCATTCGAAGAATCATCACTTTATGCTAGGTGCATTTTGTCAAAATAGATATCTTCAAGCAAAGGAGCATCCACATATCACTATTCATTGGAGAAAATCAAATCACAAGGAATTCAAGGGTAACATTTTAAGTTGATTTTGATATTATTATGTTGTGTTGATTTCTTTTGTTAGCTCTATCTAGAGGTTTTATTGGTTTGAAATAGGAACTTGTATGCTAGTTTGTTTTTGTGATGCATTTCAAATCTTTGGAATTACACAACCATGGTGCAGACTATAGGTTTCTTTCTTGGGACCTTAGTTTTTATGTGACATTAGTTGTGCTAGAAGTGTATCTGTGATCTTCTCTCTCTATAGCTCAAGGATTTCCTAGAGTGGCATATGCATCTTGTTGCACTTGATGATGGTAATTTGGTTAGGTGGGTAACATTTCTTGTTTTTCCCTTTCTTAAATATCTCTTAGGAACTTAGAAATTTATCATTTTAATACTTTTTTTAGTTTGCATTTATGCTTTGAAATTAAGGATTGCAATTATGTGATTTATGTATTTGATTATGTAATTGGTCTCATGATGTGTCCATCCTTATATTCATTGGAGATAGGCTTGTAATTGCAATAATTATATTTGTTATGCATTCTAGTAGAAAATAAATGTGTAGGTGAGTAATTTCATTTGAGCATCATAGATGTTATTATTTATGCTTTCTATAAAAGGTTCTTAAATGATATTTTATTTCATAGATGTGTTGTAGTTGTAATTGAAACTCATGGTGTGGTCAATGCTCATTCAATTCTTATTTCTATATAATTATGATTATTTTGTTATATCATAGTAGAATGATTGATAGGCTTGGTATCACACATTGAATAGTTAAATTTGATCTTATTTGGAAAGAAAATATTCAAGTGAATTAAGTTTTGGGTTGTGTTATCAAAATGAAATGAGATTATCTATTGTATCATGTCCTTCCTTAGTTATGTTGCATAAAAATTTAGGTTGTAAATTATGTTTTAATTGCATGTTAGGTTAGGCTTGTTATCCATTAAAATATAATTAATTTGTAGTTGATATTTGCAATGATGAATCTTGTCATTTTGAATTTAATATTTTAGGATCCTATTATTTTGAATTAGTATCATCCATGTTTGGGATGTGATTCATTTCATGGTAACACATCTTGTTATTATTTGAGAATCATTTAGTTATCATCTTAGAAGGGATTTAGCAAGTTTAGGAAATCATTATTATGTGATATATATGCTTAATTTTCTTATGAATTTGTTATGAACTTGAAGCTATATTTTTTTCATTTGAATGCTATGAGCAGATAGAATCAATAATATGATGTTGTGTAGTTAACATTATGTTAAGTTGAATTTACTGCTTATGCATGTCACATCTGATCTGTGTGTGGTGTCAATAATTGAACCATGCACAATGTAAGTGAATCAAAATCCAAATATCACATGTGCACCATTGCTAAGGCATGCACTAGATCACTCTTGCTCTTTTGAGAAAAACTAGTTAAGTAGAGGATAATCCAATTGATTACTCTCTTCTTGTGGAAGAAGAGTATCATGAAAAAATTGATTTGATTGTGTTAAGTGGGAATCACACCAAAAAATCCACTCACTTCTCTATAGGAGGAATTGATAGAAAAGTATGTGTGTTTTATGTGTTGGCGGGAATGTTGGAGTTATCAACCCAAGATCTTCAATCTGCAACACCAAAGAACCTCCACAAGAGATAGAGAGAAGCAACAATGGAAGATGCTATTCCACCAAACAAGGATTGCAATATGATACAATATGATCAATGCAATACAATACAATGCTATATGCAATACATTACTAGAGATGCCTTGCTTATAAAGGCAAGGATGAGAGATAAGATAAGACAAGATCATGACAAGTGTCTTAATCCTATCACATGAGACAACTAACTCATAACTACTACTCGGAGAAAGTGGAAATTCTAGATAAGACTAGCTAATACTTATCTAGATATGACAACCAATATCCTAAGTAAACTTAACATGTGAATTAAGTCCCCTAAGTCCCTAGTAAAGGAATAAACTAGGTACAAGACTTATTCACACCAACACACCCCCTTAAGTGCAACTTAGGGAGGTACAAACCAATGCATAATGCAAAAGATGGGTCCCGGCAACTAGGCCTGATGAGGCACCCATGGCCAAACAAAAAATCCCCCACAAACGGAGAAAAGGAGAAAAACCCTGTGGGAGAAAACTCTCCAAAAGAGAGAAAGAAACAAAGAAAACTAATGAAGGAAGGAGGCCTCCTCAAGACTCCCCAAGGACAACTGCCTTCATCCCAAGCATCGATCACAATTGAAGATAACGAGGCGATGCTAAAGGTTTAGTGAAGATGTTCCGCAACCCGATTGACCAGAGGGAAAATACTCCGTCGAACACCATCTTGGATGAGTCACCGATGAAGTGCATGTGGATCTCAATATGCTTAGTCTACTGATGCTCCACTGGGTTGCGTGAAATATGAATGGCACTTTGATTGTCACACCAAAGAGTAGTGGGCTGAGTGGAAGGGAATCCAAACTCAGTCATCAATTGATGAAGCCACAAAACCTCCTGACTAGCCAACACGACACCTTGATACTCAGCCTCTGTCGATGATAATGCAATAGGAGTCTGCTTCTTGCATGACCATGCAATCGGACCAGAACCAAGGCAAAAGACAAAGCCAAAAGTAGACTTCCGATCATTGACATCACCAGCCCAATCTGAGTCAGTGAAGCCCACAATCTGAGATGCACCTGAAGTATAGTGAATGCCAAAATGAGTAGTGCCCTGAATGTATCTCAAGATACGCTTGGCGGCTTTCCAATGACTCTCATGAGGCTCCTGTGAGAAGCGAGAGACAAGTCCAACTGCAAAGGAAATATCAGGATGACTATGTGTCAAGTACAAAAGACTGCCAACCAACTACCGATACAAGGTAGGATCAACTGTAGGCATAGTGCAACTGGTAGATAGTACAACACCTGACTGGAATGGAGTAGGGGTAGGCTTGCAATCAGCCATGCCAAATCTCTTAAGCAAATCAAGAGCATACTTCTGCTGGAAAATGAAGATCCCCTCAGAAGTCTGATGAATCTGAAGACCAAGGAAGTAATGCAAAAGACCAAGGTCGGTCATATCAAATCGCTCCATCAATGCTCGCTGTGTACTCTGAATCATGGAAGTAGAACTCCCCTGCGGAGAATCAAATCATCCACATAGAGCAATGGGGCATAAGTAGAACCTCTCCATGTCTCGCGGTATAAACTATGGGATCAGAATAGCAGCGAGTGTAGCCGAAAGGAAGCAAGAAACTACCCATCTTCTCATACCAAGCCCGAGGGGCCTGTTTGAGACCATACAATGAACGTTGAAGCTTGCAAAAAAGTGAAGGGTCTTGCACAAAACCTAGTGGCTGCTCCATATAGATTTCCTCATGAATATCCCCATGCAAGAAAGCACTCTTCACATCCATCCTCAAACATCGACCATCCCCGAGATGCCATGCAAGGACAAGGCTAATAGAATATCTATAATAGGAGTAAAGGTCTCTAATAGTCAACTCCTTCAACCTGAGAAAACCCCTTTGCAACAAGACGAGCCTTGTACTTGTCAATGGAACCATTTGTTGCATACTTGGTACGATACACCCACTTGCATCAAACCAACTTTCTTCCCTTAGGAAGAGGCACAAGATCCCAAGTATGATTCTTCATCAAAGAAGAATACTCATCATCCATAGCACTATCCCACTCTGGAATACCCGAAGCATCTGAAAACTTCTGAGGATCATCTGAAACTGCATGACTCAAAAGACTAATTCCAGAAGTCTAAGAACGAGTGCGGCGAGTGTCTATGGGATCACCAACAAGAGGACCAACCTCCTCAAGAGTAACTCGAGCCCATCGTGGCCTAGTGGGTGAATGAGGAGGAGGTTCATCAAGACCATCATCAAAATCTTCTTCAAGTAGCAAAGTATCATCAATTGAAGAAGATTGAGTAGGTTGTGATGAAGAAGAAGTCGAAGGAGGATCTGAGTGGGTGAAGGTCTCAACAAACTGAACATCACGTCGGAAATGAACCTTTCGTGTGTCAGGATCAAACAATCTATATGCCTTCACATCCTCACAATAGCCAACAAAGATGTACTGACTCTTTCTTTCTCCATGGATTTAGCCAACCATTCTAATGA
>VDFB02362517.1:0-26480 GCA_007258455.2 Sequoia sempervirens | reverse complement strand
TACACCCGATGGTGATTTGGTGAATCGGAAAAACTTAAAAAAAACACCAGTTGCAAAGGGTTACATTTTATGGGTATTATTGCAAGTGAATTTTGGAGCATGTTGGAGGTAACATGAGCTCACCATTGTGCGGCAATTTGGAAAATTTGTTTTTGATTATATTGAGGGGGGTTGTTGGAAGAAGTTGCATGAGGTTGACCCAGGTTTGGAGGTTCTTTATAAGACTATATATTTGGTTCATATTCCTACTCTTCCTTCTCCTGATAGATTTGTTTGGAAGCCTTCTTTAACTTGTACTTTCTCTGTAGCCTTGAATTTTCATTTAAATGAGTCCATTGCTGGGCCTGCTCCTTTTTGGGCTTCTATTTGGTCCTCTAGATTGATTCCTAAAATTAATATTTTCTTTTGGCTCTTTTGCTAGAATAAAATATTAACTACTGATAATTTGGTCAAAAGAGGTTTTGTGATGCCTATTAGGTGCTTTCTTTGTGAAGAGGAAGCTAAAAATTCTTGTCATATGTTGATTGGTTGCAGATATGTTAGAATGGTGTGGGCCCATGTGCTTTCTCTATGGAATTTAAGTTGGGTATTTCCTAGTTCTATTAAAGAGCTATGGTCTCAATGGGTCCCATGTCTAATCCTGCTCTTATGAGTTTGGGGTCTCTTTCTCTTCCCCACAATTTTTTGTGGTGTTTAGCTTGAGTGCAACAACAAAATCTTCAGGATTGCTTCTTTACGTACTATCTTTGTGGCTTACAAGATATGTGCGATTATCAAATAAATTTTTCCTGTTGGGATTACTTTTCATAGTGGTTTGAAGATTAATGTTAGCCCATATGATATCTCTATAGCTCAAAAGTGGAAGTTTCCTTGTGATATATCCTTCTCGGTGACTAAAGGGACATCTTCTAGAGAATATGTTCATTGGAAATCTCCTCCAAATGGTTGGGTGAAAGTTAACTTTTATGGAGCTACTAAAGGGAACCCGGGTCTTGTAGGTTGTGGGGGAGTGATCAGAAACTCTAATGGTAGGCTCGTCTCTGCCGTGGTACTCCCTTTGGGAACCTAGACAAACCACTATGCGGAGGCGGTTGCTACCTATCATGGTCTTAAGTTGGCACATATCAAAGGCTATAAGAAAGTTTGGTTGGAGGATGATTCCTTGAATATTATTAATAATTTGAAAAAATGTACCCCCCCTCTTGGACTATTGAGTCTTTGATAAGGAACTCTATTGAGATTTTGAAGTATTTTGATTAATTTTACATCTCTCATATTTTGAGAGAAGGTAATGGGCTAGCAGACTTCTTTGCTAATATTGGTGTTAAAGAGGGTAGGGAATGGGGATTGAATGACCCCTTCCCATAGAAGCTATAGCAACTATAAACTGTGAAGGTTGATTTTAACTTGCTTATGTTCTCATTATGGATGACAGTGTGCATGTATTTCCTCACGTGGTTGATTATCATTAGAAAGGATGGTGTGCCATATTTAAATCAAGTGAATGGTACAAGAGATGGCTATCATAGGAAACATAATGCTTTTTTATTAACTCTCCTTAACATCATTTTTGTTCCCATGTGGATTTTGGATGCTCACTACATTATCTTCCAGAGTCTTCCTATTTTCAAATTTAGAGTGTTCAAGCTGGTTTTTTCTGCTAACTCTGTTGTAATGGGTGGAGATAGAAACTAGGCAGAGCCCTTTTCATGTGAAGCTACCAAGAAAAAGAAGGAGGTTTGGCAGGTGTTGGTGAAAGGAGGCCTAACCCCTTACCTAGAGAAATTGCATGGAAATAAACCTCAGGCAACGACACAATTTTCTAAAGGGTGGAATGATAGGGTGTTGAAGCTCGTGGGGATGGAGTTTGATGCCAACAAAGAATTCATAGCTAAAATCATTGGTTTGGCCATGGATGGTATAAAAGTGTTTAGAGATAAGGAGTCACAAATGGCTATGCAAATCTTTTTCAAGAAGGACAAAGCCAAGGACTTGAGAAATGTGAGGAGTGGAGGATATTAGCGTAGCTCCTTAAAAGCTCTATGGGGAGATGTTGCAAAAGAGATCATGCATTTTATTACCTTGGAGGGTCGGTTCTCAATGGTTAATGCCTACCACTTCATCCTACTTAATCATTTCTGCCACAAGAAAATGATTTCCTTCCTGTATTATCTTTTGATGTCTCTAGACTCGGGTCTTAAGGATCACAAGAAGAACCCTAAAAACCATGTCTTTCATGTGGGGTTGATCCTTCTTATCTCTAACTATGCATAAACATTTGAGGTTTCTACACCAACTGTGACCCCGAAGGGTAAACATATTAAGCCTGCTAAGGAATATGAGACTTCCTCTGATGAAGAACCTACTAGCAAAAAAGAAAAGAAAAGAAGACTTATTTTGGAAAAAGGGTCAGAGTCAGATGAAGATGTGGATGTGGTCCTAGATTCTTTGGATGTGGGTCCTCAATCCACTATTGTAGGAAAGTCCAAAAAAGGGGAGTCGTGTGCTAGTGAGGGTTATGTGACTTGTAGTGATGAGGTGGTTGTTATTGTGTCGTGTAAGGGTGTGTTGGAGAAGGTTGATTTGTATGGACAAGCCTCCTCGCCACCCCCTATTTCCAAATAAAGTAAGGAGCTAGAAGAGGGTAGCAAGAAGAAATGTGTTCTAAGGATTGTTAGCCAGTTAGTGGAGAAGGGCTTCCCTCTCACTTTAGCCGAAAATGTGTATGCTAAGGATTTTTTGAGGGTTAGTTTGAACCTGTAGTAGAAAGGTATGCCTACGATTGCTAGTGGTTCGACTACTATGGATACCAAGGATGTGGAGGAGATAACTAGCTTTATCTGCAAAATCAAGACTCTGATTGTTGTTAGTAAAGGTAAGGATATTTCCACTGGGTAGGATAATGTTAGTTCCTTTGAGGAGGAAGATGATTTGGGGAACAGGGTTTTTTAAATTGATAGAGATGATATGTTGGATGTACTGGGATCCGCTCGTGAGGGTTCCATTGTCTTGTTCAAATTGTTTAAATGGTTTTTTCATGAACTAAATGAAACTAATGTCAAAGTTAAAGGTATGGTGAATATGGCTGAAGGATCCTCTATCCAAAACCAAATAGATGAATTGTTTGATTCCTTAAACACTATTGTAGAAACTGTGGCAGAGGAAACTTTTAACATGAAACAGGTTCTTGAGGGTAGAATACTCTCTCTTGAGGATAAAATGGAGAAAATTTGGGCCATTGTGATGAGGGGTGGGGATGGTTCTAAGTCTAGTGGTAAATTTGACTTTGTTGGTGTATCCTCTCCTATGGTTAGTTCTAAGAAACATAGAGAAATTGGTCGTGTTGATGAGATTAGTGTTGTTGGTAAGTTGTTGGAGGAGGAAGTTGTTGTCGAGAAGAATGGGGAGAAAGGGAATGTTTTGATTACTAAGGTAAATATGATTGGACTTGATTCTAGAAACATAAAAAAAATTAAAGTTCAGGTTGGGGCTTCTGGAAAAGAGATGCCTGATGATTTTGAAGATGCTCAGAAGGCTATGGCGAGCAACGTAGAGGTGGCAGTTATTCTAAAAAACATGTAATGCTGCTAGTTGGTGGTCTCCTTTTTGGTTGCCTTTTTGTTGTTGTGTCGTTGATGTTGGGCTAAATTGTGCTTAGTGTTGTTTCCTTCATTTCAGTTGCTTTCTTTTGTAAAGGGTTTTGGGCCCCTTCAAAACTTGTATTGTACCTCTAATAAAAAAATATGAGCTTACCTCTAATAAAAAATATGAGCTCACCATTACGTCTAAGGCATTTGAGAAAATCAAGATTGGATTTTGTTTCATCAAAATTTGATATTTTTTGCCAGATTTATAAGGGTTTCAAGTTGGGAGGTGGTTTCTAGATCTCGGAGGTAGCTAATTTTTCGAAGTACTTTGGACCAAAATTGACCCTTCCATTGTGTTTGAAATGCCCAAAAACCCCAAGAACGCCTATCAAATCATCAAAATCAAAGGCTTTTTCTCTAAGACCTCAAAGGTCTTTCCAATCGTACCATTGCCAAAATTCATACTATTCAGATTGGTACAATCTGTACAATTTGTATGGTGTCACAATCATCAAATTTTATAGTTGAGAGAGATTACTTGGCATATTCAATGAATATTTGACTGCATTAGCATCTCCACAAGGCTAGCTTCATCTAAGTACATTTTGAACCTGTTTACATCACATCACATCATCAATGGTATAAGTTATAACCATTATTTTTTTAATTAAAAAATTTTATTTTAAAAATATGATTTTTTTTGTTAGAGGTTCTTGACACATGGTACCCAACTTAGCCTTGAGTGCTAAGCCCAATGGGTGACACAAGAATCCTATTGCCTCAATCATCGTCAAAGCTCCACTCCATCGTTGTCCTCGCATAACACTTGTTTATTTTGCAACTCAACACCTCGTAGTCCTATTTTCAATCATCTACCATCCCCTGAGGGATGCAATTTTTTCCTATTTATCCTACCAAGTGCCCATACTGGGCCTTTTTCCTCTGGACCATACTTTTTCCAAAGTATCAAAATTATGCAAATGATATATCAACAAATAGATGGTTCCATGTACTTCAAATTGGTACAAGTTATTTTGCAAAATTTTGCTATAGGTACAATTTATTGGCAACTGAAATGTTTCTTCCCCTTTGGACCCTCAAGATCATAACTTTTCACCAATTTATCTTATTTTCATGATTCCAATAGTAATTGAAAGGTATTCAAGAGCTCTTTCATTTGGTTCATGTACTTTTTTCATATTTAGCCCCAGGTATAAATTATTCATATTTTGGTATATGTGTTTCTTGGTCAACTACTTGGACATACTATGTCCAAGTAGAGAAGTTCTATTTGTGGGGGGCTTCATTTTCAATTGTATTTTCAGATTTGGGTGGTATCATGTCAATTTGTATCAATATTTTGTGCAATTTTCTCTCTTGGAACTTGTGGTTCTAATGGCTAAATTAGGGTTTGAGGTTATAACTCATAATTATCACACATGAAAGGTGAGAATGCAAATATTTCTTTGGTTTAATGGTTTGTGGTCTACCTTGGGTGACCATCGACCTAATTTTACTAGGGAATATGAAATATTTTCTCATAGGAACAAATGTGATGAGGCTATGGGCTCAATTTCTATGAATGTTTTTCATAATTTGTTCTTCCATATTGAGGAGTGTACTACTCCTAGAAAAGTTTGGGATAACTACAAGGAATTATTTGGTTTAGTTAGTGAAATCTATGCTATGAAATTAGAGGAAGAATTGGCATCAATATCCATAGATTATTTTAACATCATTGAGGACTATTTGGTAAAATTTAAATCATTAAGGTCACAATATATTCATTGTGGTAAAGAGAAAATTGATAAGGAATACATATTCTTGATTTTTTCCAAGTGGAAAGGTTCATTTGTATACTTCTCTACTTCCTTTTATGCTACAATGGATGGATTAGGTGATTCATTTCTCATGCCTTCTTTTGAGACATTTTGTGATAGTTTGACTAGAGAACAAGCTAAACTTAGTCAACATAATACACACTCTAAGAGCCATGCTTTGATTTCATCATCACCTAAAGATAAAGGAAAGAAGAAGTAAAAACCTATGACAAAATCTAATGATATGTACCCACCTCTCATAGAGAGGATAAAAAGAAAAAGGAGAATCCCAAGTGTGGTTATTGTAATAAGCCTAGGCATGGTGAACAAACTTGTTATAAGAAATAATTCAATGAGTTGAGGAAAATTCTAAAATAACATAATATTTATTTTCCTTCTAATTCTACTAGTTCACCTTCTTCTTCTTCTTCACAAACTTCATCTTCTACATACACAAGTACCTTAAAAAATGCTCATGAGAGTGATAAGGGAAAGGATCATAAGATGAAAGTTTGTGCTCTTGTTGTAACACATGTTGAACACTCTATAAAATGGATTCTTGACTATAGAGCTTCATATCAAGAGAACCTAATAGGTTTTCATCCTTGAAGCATACTTCAATCATGAAGATCTTGATGGCTAATGGTGTTTATTTGGATATACTTGGTAAAGGAGTTGTTGATGTACCCAATGGTAGTTTTCATGATGTTCTTTGCATTCCTCATATTTGGCATAATCTTCTTTTAGTATATCAAATAGCACAAACTAGTAAATCCATTGAGTTCACTCTAGATTCAATTTTTCATTCATGATTTACATACCACACAACTTGTTCCAATAGGTAGGGCTAGTCATGAGGAAAATATATACTAATTTTCTCATTTTATTCTTGATGGTGAATGTTCCAAGGACCACTCTCCTAGGTCAAGTGTGGGTAGTTGTTCAAATAAGGGCTTTGGTGATTGGTTGAACCTCGCTATTCGTTAGCCAATTGATGAGGTTCTATCATCTCCCACTTCTTCAGATTTGAGTGTTGACTTGGTCTCCAAGAATTTAGATGAGCAGGATATTTTTTCTAGATTTTCCTTTACAGGATGGTTTCATGACAAGTATATCAAATTTGGATAGTTATTCCTATTCTTAAGATTTGGAGGACATTTTTGAGGGGTTTCTCTCTTCTTTAATCATTCATCTTTGGAGGTTTCTCTTAAGTTGAACCAAATTCTTCTTTGATGGGGGTCATACTTGATTTTTTTGAGACATCTTCAAAAACACTTGTTGCATCTTTAGAGATATCAAATTTTAGGTTTCTTCCCTCTTGCTTCATAATAGAGATGAGTTTTCTTCAACATCAACCATTGGATCACTTCCTTCCGAAGGGGAGACATGTTTGTCAATATTGGATTCTCTTTTGTCTTCAAACTTTCTTCAATGGTTGTGGAGCTACTTCATTATGGGAGGTTATGTAGTCTCTTTCTTTCCCTCTTGTGGGAGGGTAT
This sequence comes from Sequoia sempervirens, assembly GCA_007258455.2. Taxonomy (NCBI): domain Eukaryota; kingdom Viridiplantae; phylum Streptophyta; class Pinopsida; order Cupressales; family Cupressaceae; genus Sequoia; species Sequoia sempervirens. The sequence continues at coordinate 19,574 of VDFB02362517.1, read as the reverse complement.
TTTTCATGTATAAATGTGATGGATGTCTTTGGGGGTTCATTTTGTCCTCCATTTTTATCACTTTATTGTATTTCATCTCTTTTGGGAAGGAGTTTTTTCCCACCGTATTTCATCCTTTTCTTCATTTGTGAGAGATTGCATTTGCATTTGTACATGTTGGTACCGGTATGTGCAGGATCATCATGGAAAAGACAAGCCCTTAAGTGGCGAAAAATTTAGAAAAATCAGAGTTAGGAAACTTGACGTAAAAATTTGAATAAGTTACCTATATTATTTCAAAAATATGTAAGAATAGAATCTATTGCAAATTGAATGTAGATTCTAAACTACTAGGTTTATTTTATTTTTAAATCTATTTGGTGAAATTTGAAATTTCAATGCAAGTAGTACTTAAATTTCAGGGAAAAAATAAGAAGTAGGTGTTTGTCTGACCAGCCTAACCACAATAAAATGATAATATTTTTTTATAAGATTTTAGATATAAGTAGAGGACTCATGTCCTAATGTGATGCATATTTTTTTGTATTTTTTCCCAAGTAAATAATTAATTATAATTTTTTATTACAACTTTAAAAATATAAAACTGTATGTCCTACCACCTTTAACTTGGTCAAACTTCTTATGAAATTCATTTTTTAATCCTATAGTATGTGAAACATAGAATGTGACGCATGTTTTAGATTCAAAAATGTGATACCGTTTGAAAGCTATGTATGTTTTTCAATCAGCCTATCAATCAGGGCTTTAGTCGTAATTCAAATAGAAAATGAATAATATTTATTTATTAAATTCAAATTAAAGAATAATTTATATTGGTGGAAAGCTGAGAATCTCCTTTAAAATCCCTTTTTGTTTCATCAATTCTTGGTTAAAAGAAAGTCGCTAGCCACATACCCTACACATACCTATCATATTGCCACTTTTTGGCCCATCATGATCCTACACATACCCATACCTAAAATGGCATCATTGTTAGAACCCATTATTGCATCATTACATCATTTACATAATGATTGCTTCTCCTTAGGTTGCACTTAAGGGGGTGTCTGGTATAAATAGGTACATTTTCTAACTAGTTACTTAGTGAGGCCCTATTTATATGTTAAATCCACTTAGGTCCTAGGTATATCTAATGGTCATATAAGATTTTAGTTGTTTATCTTTTATTAAATATTAGTTTCCTAGGATCATTTAATGTTGAGTCATCATTTAATTATGACACACTCATTTAATACTGGTACTACATCACCTTTGCTTATATAAGCAAGGTCATTGTACACCTTGTAATATACCTCATCATCATATTTCATAGATCTTAATATCAAGCAAGCTCATAGTCTCTTGTAGTTTAAGGTTGTCATTATTTTTTGCGAGTAGTCCTAAGCTAGAGCCATATTTCAATTCTTATAGATATTAATCATTTAAGTTTTTGGCATCCTAATAAATTCTTTAGATTAAGATTTGAGGCCTTAAATGACTTTTTTCATTCTCAAAACATGGCCATTGTGTATCAAAGAGCACTTTGAGTACTTCAATTAAAAAATGGACCCAATTGAGTGCTTGAGTGAAAATTTATGGATCTCGAAAGTTGTTCTATAATTTGAGAATTTTCTTGGTTGGGAAGAAAGGGACAACTAGACTCAAATGATACCCAAATGGTAGTCACGGTTTGGTGACATGTGGAAAAGTCATGTATAATTTTTTACAAATGGAAATAATCTCATTCAAGAGAAGGGGATTGGTGAAATTGCTACTTTCAGCATAGGATTGGGGTTGTAGCTATTAGTCACCATTATTATCACTTCTAGACTTGCATATCTGATTTTCTTGCTTGTATTGCAGACCATATTTCTATAATATAGTTCTTAAGACTCTATTATTTTATATTGTAAGCTTTGTATTTTTTTTCAAAGGGATAATAAAAGTTGCATACTTATTTTCCTTGATTTTTTGTTTTTTTTCATGAGATTATGTTTGAGGGGGAGTCTCCTTCATCAGGAAACACATAATAGATGCAAATAGGGAAGACACAAGTATAGAACTAATATGTATAGATAAATTAACTAGAAATAGGACATGAATATATGGCAAAAAAATCCATACCTACAATAAATCCTAGCATTAATGGTGTGACGATCTATATCCATAAATGCTAGTTATTGCAATCATTGTGGCTAGGATAGTATACTCAACTCCCATGCTATAAAATATGTATGGAGCAATTTCCTCTAAGTAAATAATGTCATTAGGGATACAATACCATAAATAGATCTAGTGTCAAGAATAAGCATCAAAATATATTGATATGTTAGATGATATGTGGGATAATAGTGAGAAATGGTTGGAGTGGTTGACGTTCACAAGTCAAAGATACCTCACAACTCTTATCATTAGTTAGAGATAATTTTCAAGGAGGCATGCCAATAAGGAATTTTTTAATCTTCTAACATGCTTAAAGGAAAATTTAAGTTGGAAGGAAAGACATGCTAGGATGGGTAAGTCTAAATGTCTAGTAGGGAACAAGGAAAGGTCAAATTTAGAGAGGATTTAGAATTTCTAGATGAGGAACTCTAAAAATTTGATTACTAGAAAACACCTAGAAGATAGGGCATGCATTCAGACAAAGACTTTTGGGGCCTTATACAAACATAGGTGGGAAGAAGAGGAGAAAAACACACACAAAATTGGACTAGTGGAGGTATAGGAAATAAAAAATACACTTTTGGGTCCATAACATAAGTTAATACAAATAGGGTATGTGACAAGTCTACCCCACTAAAAATTATTTTCCTTAAGCAAAGAAAATTCATATGTTCCAAAATTCCTGCTTCTTCCCAAGAAACATCCTCTATATTTAGGTTCTTCCCATAAACACACTAATATAGAAGAGTTTAATTGTTTAGATTTGGATGAATCTAATGGACCATTTTGAAATTCAATTTTCTTTCCCTTCAACTAAGATGTGAGGGCCTAATTATCTAGGGATTCTAAGGTCTCACAATGAATTTCCTCTCCTATTGAGGAAAATTCACCAATTCCTCAAAAAATTGAAGTTTGCTAGCCAATTTGAGATATGTGACAAACACACAAAATGAAGAGGGTAGTTCTCTCAAGATAATGGGTACAAAAGAGTCATCTAACACATCTTCCCTACCAATTTTAGTAATGTTCTAATCTCTACAACTCTTCTAAAAAAAATTTCCACTTTTTCATCACTTTGCATTTGTAAACAATCTAATTGACATTGCAAATAAAGAGTTTAATTCTGATTTTTTACCTTGTCTATTGCCTTGTGGTGATCCCAAGCCTCTTTAATAATTATGGTTGTTTGTATGTGATGTTAAACCTCATTGGAAACATTGAACAAGATTATTATTTTGGCCTTCTTATTAGCCTTATCATACTAATTCTACTTAGCACTACCTTGCCTAGGCTTGGGGATTCTTCTAAAAACTATATCCCACATATCTTCAAATTCAAGTTGAGTTTGTAACTTGGTTTTCCAAATAGCATAATTATTACTTCTCAATTATAACTAAGAGTCAAGAAGCATTATTTTGGAAGTAGTGAAAACCAATATTTAGAATTTTAAGAGGTCCTTATCTCTCCAACAAGTAATTCCACTCTTATTTCATCCTAACAATTTATAAGGTTGAAGCCATAGACAAAGTCATTGCAACTATATTAGGTATTAAATGTAATGATATTACCCATAAATGAAAACTAGAAGTACTATTTGTACTAAGTGCTCATTTCTATTCCTAAAAAATATAACAAAAATTATGCTTAAAATATTTGAAAAAATATATAATTTACTCCAAAATTAAATACAATAAAATAATAATTTTTATTTTGTGAGACTATATTGTTTGCATCTGTTTTTAAATTGAACTTTAGAAAAAAGAAAAATTATTTTAAAAACTAATTATTTTCTTTTAATGTATAAATTTGTTTCAAAAAATTTAAAGTATCTCAAATTTTCAAACTTTCTAACATTTTTTTTCTTTAAACACTTGCCAAACTATTTTTTTTTACACAATGCACCTTATTTTACTTTTAGAGATGCAAACTCTCCAAAGTCATATTTTGCAGGAAAAAGACAATAGACAGCAATGTATTCCCATGTTTCACATACTTCTGCAATGATTTCTCTTCCACAATTGTCAATTCTTTTAAGACTGTGACACAGTTTCAGATAGTCATGATTTAGGTTATGGTGAATTTTTTTTTTTGTTCCTACAATTTGAAACTATTATTCCACATAATGTAGGGTTTGGTGATTATGATTCTAAATTTTTATAATTGATATTCTATGATTTGGGGTTTCTAAATGGTGCAGGAGCACCTGGCAAAGTTTAGCTTTGTAGAAGTTTTGTAGGAAATCCAAATTTTTGGTGTGTTAAGTTGAGGTCATGTTGACCATCTTGCTTGGTTGGTGTTGTTTTGAATAAAACTTGATCTTTCCATGATCAATGGATTGGGAGGTGGCAATTTGGAGTGGGTTTTGGAGCCCAACTTGTCATCTTTTCCAATCTAGCCAAGGTGTTTGAAAACACATGAGGTTTTATAACTTGAATCTTTAGGTCATATTTGTGTTCAACCAATGCTCCTAAGTTGTTGAAGAGGAATATTTAAGGGATTCCATGATCTTTTTGTGGGTTGGAAGTTATTTGGTATAGACTATTTTCTCAGAAATTAAAGAAGGACAGTGTTTTAGCAAATATCTTCTAGTCTTTATTTTTTTTTCAGTGCTTAAATGCGTTAAACAGTGTTAGCTTGGATCTGTATAATGTTTTTTAGATTGTATCCAAGAAATTTGGAAGGTTAAGAAGTTTCTTAGTTGCATTTGTAAGTTTTATTGTAAATAGTTTTATTTCTACTCAAGTTCTATTTTGAATAAGACTGTAATTTTGGAAATGTGGTGCTAGTGTACTTTTCCTCCGTATAATTTGTACGGCCCTGAGTGGAAATAGTGTCTAGTGACCACACTTGTAAATATTGTTGTAGATAGGGTTTGTGTGAGTTCTTTGGTGGCTAGAAAATGGATTCCCTAGGCGAGCCAAAGCAGGCTCGGTTGGGGCAGTCTTGCAGAAAAAGATCCATATTTTGCAGGGGAAAAAAGATCTGAGTGAAACTCTTTTTATAGAATTTAAAGGAAGGTCTTAGGCATGCTTGAAGGTTACGATAGAGTTCTGGCAGTTCATATTATGAGAGCATTCTTTGACAGTCCTCAATCAGCTCTGTGAAATTTAGAAACCCTAGGGTTCTTGTGCACTTTTGTGTCTGGACAACATACACCCTGAACAGGCTTGAGACCACAAGATTCTTGGAGTTAAGGGAAGGGAAAACACCATTCCTAAGCCAAGAACCTAGAACATTGGTGGGTTTAGGAGGAAGAAGCATAAAACCCCTATTTCAGAGGCCTAATTGGGGGCTCAAGGCTACTAGCCTTTCAAGCCCTAGGAAGGAACCTTCAGGAAGTGATGGAGAGTTGGAAGATTGTGATTGCACAAGGACCTTAGAATGGTCAATTTGAAGTTCTTGAAACACTTTTAAACCCCTGCAAGAACCTTGGAGAATTTTGAGGTGATTAGGTCTTTAGGGCAGATTAAGGGCCTAAGAGGAGAACATGGTGAAGCACCAAGATTTACTTGGAAAAGGATAGCAAGTGGATAGAAAAGGGATTGGTCAGTCAACCAGGGGTTCCTAAGTAGAGGAAGGGACCTATAGGTTAGCTTGGTGGAGCAAGGCACCAAGGGGGTTTATTGAGGAAAGACCAAGAGCAGGAATTAGCGAGTGATTCCTCCAATCCTTTTCCCTATCAGATTGGTATCAGAGCTTAGCTAGAGATTTGGGAAAGCAGCTTATATGTCAAAAGTTGAGTCAAGTGAAACTCTAGCCATGGTGACAAATGCACAATTAGCCAAGAGGGTTGAAGAACAAGAAGAGGACAACAAGTCCCTAAAAGAAAGAATAGAGCAACTGGAGAAGGCATTGAATGATGCAAGGTTGGAAAGAATGGTGCCAAAGGAAGAAGAGGTTGCAGAGGAGGACAAAGTCCCTAAACCTGACCCTGTTTTGGAGGAGGAGCCCTTATTGAATGCATTAAAAGCCCTGAGTGGAAAAGGACTTGAGGGTATACCATTGTTCAGTGGAAAGATGGATCCTAATTTGGTCATGGATTGGATAGATGGCATGGAGAGCCACTTTGAATGTGATGGAGTCACTAAAGCACAAAAGGTGAAGGTAGCAAAATCAAGGTTGAGAGGATCAGCCTTGACATGGTGGAAATTTGTTCAGACTGAAAGGGAGAAAGAAGGAAAACAACCCATATCAACTTGGAAAGGAATGGTTGCTAAGGTAAAGGAAGCCTATATGCCAGATGACTATGAGATCCAGTTGCACAAGAAGAGGAAAATTTTAAGACAGAAAGACCAAGATGTCAACACCTATACTGAAGAGTTTCAGAAGCTTTTCTTGAGATCAAATGTGACAGAAGATGAGAGCCTAAAAGTGGATAGGTACCTTAATGGCTTGAAGTGGAACATTCAGGAAGAGATGGCTTTACTCAGTCCCAAGACAGTCCACCAATGTTATCAGTTGGCCATAAAGATTGAGGAAAGGAACAAAAGAAAAAATGATCAATCCTCTAAAGGCAGAGGCAAAGGCAGAGATCAAACAGGACAGTGTGGAGGTTACCAAGGTAGAGGTAATTATCAAAGGAACCAAGGAGAATATAAGCTCACTGAACATGGAGGAGAAACATCATCAAGAGGAGGAATTAATAGAGGAAGAGGACCTCAAGGGGGTTCAAACAGAGGAAGAGGAGTAGGCAAAAGTAACTCTTACTTTGCCACCATGAAGTGTTACCATTGCAACCAACTAGGTCACCCTACTTACAGATGCCCGGAGAAAGCTTCTTCTTCAAGCAATGAAAAGAGAGTGGCCTATGCACAAGAGGACACCATGAGTGTCAAATCACCTGAGATCAGTCATATAGAATTAGAAGTAGGAGAAAATCTGATGTTGAACAGGGTTTTGATCAGACAACTGGTCAAGGAAGAACCCAAGCAAAGGAGAGCTTTGTTTAGAGCAAGGTGCAAGATATTTGGAAAGGTATGCAAGTTCATTGTAGATTCTGGTTCTACAGATAATATCACCTCTGAGGAGGCAGTAAAGAATTTGAAATTGGAAACCAAACCCCACACTAACCCTTACAAAGTCACATGGTTGAACAAAGGGCAGAGTGTTCTAGCGAATGAGCAGGTTATAGTGGAATTCTCAATTGGAGGCTACAAAGACAAGTTGATTTGTGATGTACTACCCATGGATGCATGCCATTTTCTGCTTGGTAGGCCATGGCAATATGACAGAGGTGCTATATATCATGGGAAGGAGAACACCATTTAATTTAAGAAGGATGGAAGAACTTTCAAGCTACAGTCATTGATAGAGGAAGATGAAGGGCAGTCCAAGGTACCAAATATCATGTTGAGCAGTGGTAAGGAGTTTATCAGCAATCTACATCAAGGGGGTGAAGGTTATGTGGTCTTAATGTAGTCCAAAGGGGAAGAAAAGGATGAAAGGACAGTCTTACCAAAAGCAATCCAAAGATTACTTGATAAATACAAGAGCATAGTGAGTGATGAACACCTACAACTCTACCACCCAAGAGAGCAATAAGTCATCAAATTGACTTCATACCTGGAGCCTCATTGCCTAACAAAGCAACTCTAATTCAAAAGAGCATCAGCCCATGTGCAGTCCTAGTGGTTTTGGCAACAAAAAAAGGTGGTAAGTGGAGATTATGCACTGATTCTAGAGCAATTAATAGAATCACAATTAGGTATAGGTTCCCTATTCCTAGAATTAAAGACCTGATGGATTGTCTGGGAGGTGCAAAATTCTTCACCAAGTTGGATCTTAAGAGCGGGTATCATCAAATTAGAATCAAGGAGGGTGATGAATGGAAGACAACTTTTAAAACAATGATGGCTTGTATGAGTGGAAAGTGATGCCATTTGGCCTCTCAAATGCCCCTAGCACATTCATGAGACTAATGAATGAGGTGCTTAAGGATTTCACAAGGATTTTTGTGGTAGTCTACTTGGATGACATACTGATTTTCAGTAAGACAACAGAAGAACATTTGAAGCATGTGGAGATGGTTCTCAAAAGGCTGCAAGAAGAACAATTGGCAATCAACCTTGAGAAGTGTGAGTTCTTCAAACAAGAACTTATGTATCTAGGCTTTGTAGTATCCCAAGGAACCCTGAAGATGGATCCAAGCAAGGTGGAAGCCATCCTAAACTGGCCTACACCAACCACAGCAACAGAGGTAAGGAGCTTTCATGGTTTAGCTCAGTTTTATAGAAAATTCATTAGGAATTTTAGTGGTATATGTGCACCAGTCCTAGATACTATTAAGGGAGGTCTAAAAACAAAGTTTAAGTGGACTCAAGAGGTTGAAAAAGGGTTTGAAAAACTGAAACAAGAAGTGGCAACTCAACCAATTTTGTTATTGCCTAGTTTTGATAAGTTATTCATAGTTGAGTGTGATGCAAGAGGAGTAGCAGTAGGAGGAGTACTTAGTCAAGAAGGTAGGCCTGTAGCCTTCTTTAGTGAAAAACTCAATGAATCCAAGCAAAAATACTCCACCTATGATCTGGAACTTTATGCTTTAGTGCAGTCCCTTAGGAAGTGGAGGCATTATTTATTGCCCAAAGAGTTTGTGGTCTTCACAGATAACCAGGCACTCAGTTACATCAACACCCAAGAGAAGTTACGCAATAGAAATTTGAAATGGATGGAGTACATCCAAGCCTTTACATTTACCATTAAGCACAAGAAGGGACAGCAAAACAAAGTAGCAGATGCATTAAGCAAGGATTGTTGACAGTGCAAGAAATACAGCTGAAGAGCATTGGATTAGAGAGTTTCAAAGACCTCTATGGTGATGATGAAGACTTTTCAGAAGCCTAAAAGGTATGCTCTAATTTTTCAAATCATTTTCATAGTCAGTATGCTGATTATACATTGCAAAATGGACTGTTATTTAAGGGAAATCTGTTATGTGTCCCAAGAGGATCAATGAGGGAAAATATGATTCAAGAGAAACATAATGGCAGTCTTAGTGGGAATTTTGGTATCAATAAGACTTTAGAACTAGAACAAAGGTTCTATTATTGGCCTAAATTGGCAAGAGATGTTAGAAGATATGTGGAGCAATGTGTTGTTTGCATGAAAGCCAAAGGAGGAGCTAGCAATGTTGGTTTGTATCAATCCCTGCCTATTCCTAACAAACCATGGGAGTGTGTGAGCATGGATTTTGTGGTAGGTCTTCCCAAGACCAAATTTGGTTTTGACAGTGTTTATGTAGTTATGGACAGATTTAGCAAGATGAGTCACTTTATCCCTTGCAAGACTACTCACGATGCAAGTTACATAGCCCATCTCTTTTTTAGGGAAGTTGTAAGAATCCATGGTTTGCCTTTGAGCATTGTATCAGACAGGGATATGAAATTCATGAGCCATTTTTGGAAGACTCTATGGAGCAGATTGGGAACCAATCTGTCATTTGGATCAGCATACCATCCTCAGATCGATGGTCAAATAGAGGTGGTTAATAGAGTGTTACATAACCTATTGAGGTGCTTGACTAAAGAATATGGACAGACCTGGGATATGGTGATTTCTCAAGCTGGGTATGCTTATAATGACAGTGTAAACAAAACTACAGGGACAAGTCCATTTGAAGTGGTGTATGGGATGCACCCAAGAGGCATTTGTGAGCTCAGAGACCTTGGATCTCAGGAGAATAGGAGTGGACATGCAGAAGACTTCAGCCAGACCATGAAGGAGATCCATGAGCAGGTTAAGAAGACAATTACAGCAACAACACAAAAATTGAAAGATAAAGTTGATGTGTCAAGGAGAGATGTGCATTTTCAAGTAGGTGATTATGTTATGGTTCATCTTAACAAATCAAGGTTGCAGAAGGGAATGCCAACCAAAATGCAGATGAAAAGAGTGGGACCATGCAAGGTGTTGGCCAAATATGGCAAGAATGTCTACAAGGTGGAATTACCATTAGATTTGGGCATATCTCCAGTGTTCAACATTGTTGATTTAATCAAGTATAAGGGAACAGTCAGTGATGAGGTTCAGAACAGTCATGAAATATTTAAGGATATCAATAATTATACCCCTTCCTAATCAAGAGAAGCCTCAAGAAAAGAAGATCTTGGAGTCCAGGGTGAAGAAGGCTACCAGACACAAAGTGTACATGGAGCACCTTGTCAAGTGGAGGAACAAGCATGAATCTGAGGCTACTTGGGTTGAGGAAGCTGATTTTAAAAAGTAGGATATTGAACTGTCCTTACTCTCTCCTTCCAATCTTTCATTTTTGAACTGAGAGGGGGAGGATGGTGCAAGAGCACCTAGCAAAGTTTAGCTTTGTTGAAGTTTTGTAGGAAATCCAAATTTTTGGTGTGTTAAGTTGAGGTCATGTTAACCATCTTGCTTGGTTGGTGTTGTTTTGAATAAAACTTGATCTTTCCATGATCAATGGATTGGGAGGTGGAAATTTGGAGTGGGTTTTGGAGCCCAACTTGTCATCTTTTCCAATCTAGCCAAGGTGTTTGAAAACACATGAGGTTTTATAACTTGAATCTTTATGTCATTTTTGTGTTCAACCAATGCGCCTAAGTTGTTGTAGAGGCATATTTAAGGGATGCCACAATCTTTTGGTGGGTTGGAAGTTATTTGGTACGGATTGTTTTCTCAGAAATTAAAGGACAACGTTTTAGCAAATATCTTCTAGTTTTTTTTTTTTCAGTGCTTAAATGCATTAAACAGTGTTAGCTTGGATCTGTATAATGTAGTTTAGATTGTATCCAAGCAATTTGGAAGGTTAAGAAGTTTCTTAGTTGCATTTGTAAGTTTTATTGTAAATAGTTTTATTTCTGCTCAAGTTATGTTTTGAATAAAACTATAATTTTAGAAATGTGGTGCTAGTGTACTTTTCCTCCATACAATTTGTACGGCCCTGAGTGGAAATAGTGCCTAGTGACCACACTTGTAAAAATGGTTGTAGATAGGGTTTGTGTGAGTTCTTTGGTGGCTAGAAAATGGATGCCCTAGGCGAGCCAAAGCAGGCCCAGTTGGGGCAGTCTTGCAGAAAAAGATCCATATTTTGCAGGGGAAAAAAGATCTGAGTGAAACTCTTTTTCTAGAATTTAAAGGAAGGTCTTAGGCATGCTTGAAGGTTAGGACAGAGTTCTGGCAGTTCATATTATGAGAGCATTCTTTGACAATCTTCAATCAGCTCTGTGAAATTTAGAAACCCTAGGGTTCTTGTGCACTTTTGTGTCTGGACAACATACACCCTGAACAGGCTTGAGACCACAAGATTCTTGGAGTTAAGGGAAGGGAAAACACCATTCCTAAGCCAAGAACCTAGAAAATTGGTGGGTTTAGGAGGAAGAAGCATAAAACCCCTATTTCAGAGGCCTAATTGGGGGCTCAAGGCTACTAGCCTTTCAAGCCCTAGGAAGGAACCTTCAGGAAGTGATGGAGAGTTGGAAGATTGTGATTGCACAAGGACCTTAGAATGGTCACTTTGAAGTTCTTGAAACACTTTTAAACCCTTGCAAGAACCTTGGAGAAGTTTGAGGTGATTAGGTCTTTAGGGCAGATTAAGGGCCTAAGAGGAGAACATGGTGAAGCACCAAGATTTACTTGGAAAAGGATAGCAAGTGGATAGAAAAGGGATTGGTCAGTCAACCAGGGGTTCCTAAGCAAAGGAAGGGACCTATAGGTTAGCTTGGTGGAGCAAGGCACCAAGGGGGTCTATTGAGGAAAGACCAAGAGTAGGAATTAGCGAGTGATTCCTCCAATCCTTTTCCCTATCACTAAACCATGCAGTTTGCATACAGGTGTGTTTTATTTCATTTACAAGTTCCTATGGTTGTAGGGCTAGGACAGATAACCATCTACGATCCATACAACATAGAACATTTGGCCCCATGATTCAGTTAACCTCCATATCCCTCTACAACTCTTCTCCACTTAATTTCACACAAATTTTGACCACCAACTTCACATGCATAGGCACATGGATTATAATTGCTCTAATATCAAATTGAACTTAAAAGAACAATGAGCAATATATTATTGAGAGGAGGCAAAAAAAAATATACATGAAAATGTTTCCAAAGAGTAAACAATCAACTATCCATCCAACCAATTTAGGTTAATATAGACGCATGAATTTTAATTGTTCTCATACCAAATTGAACTTAAGAGAGCAATGAGCAGTCTAATATTGAGAGGAGGCAAACAAAAATATATATACATGAGAATAAATGGTTCCAAAGAGGAAACCCATCAACTAACTCTCTAATGAATTTATGTTACTTATGATAATGTTTGATTAATATTATTAACATAATTATTCTATTTTTTAAAAATATATTATTGGTTCTTTAAAATTAAAATCTGATTTAAGAATTCATTGAAAAATAATCTCATTCATTCTTGAGAATTTTTTTTTGTAAAATACAACACTTTTGTTTACCTTTGTGCAACACTTATGGATTGTGAGATAAAAAAAGAAATTATAAGGTTACAAGAATTTCTATAGGGACACCATCTTCTACTATATCAATAAATTCACAAAAAAATATCAACCAAATATCCTCATGAGGTCCATATAGAGTATAAATGGACCCTTTGAGGATATGATTGTAAATTCTCCTTTTTTGTATGGATTTTTACATAAGATAGGCATCTATAACCATCCATAATCATGCAAATATCTAAACATATGAATGTTAATAATAAGATACATATCCCCAAAACCAAACAATTTGTTGAATACACATGATACAATGAGTTATCAAATTTGGGTGAAACTCTCATGAATATTAAATATAATCTAAGCATGTAATCATATTAAGAATGTAAACATTTAACCATAAACATTGAATAATATGTCAATGTAAGACACAAAGATAAGTGTAACTTAGAATGCATAGTGTAAGCATATGGATTGGAGGTAGTTTTGACATATAATAATATTGCCTCTAACATAAGTAATAAAATGGTGGTGCAACCCTCAATATCATAGTAATTCATGTGCAAGTATATTGTGTATTAGGATAGGAATATCCTCCACAATATGCTATCCAAAAGCATGGGCACGTAGAGGTTGACAAGGCACGTTTAGCCTAGTGGTATAAACAAAAACTATGGAAAGGTCTCAAAATAGAAGTATGAAGCCAAAGTATAAAGGATAAAGCAATGATTTGATGAAAGAGTTCATAAGTCTAAAAAAGAAGAGTGCCTAATATCTAATAAATATGATTCAATCTAAAATTTCCAATCTAAATTAAATTAACATATTTTTTTTAATAAATTCTTGATGAAATAAAATTTCTATTAAACTACCTTAAACATTATACACCATCATCATAAATTCACTGCAAAGATATTCTAACATATTAAACAGTCAGTTTTAAAGTTTTAAAACAATCCAAATTTTATAAATCTTGACGAGAAGTATTTACTATCACTTTTTTGGGAATATATTGAACATTATATAGGGTGTATCCGTTACCGGCGTGTGTGCCCAAAATAACTTTACAATGATTTGGTCCTCCTATAATTTTGTTATTGTTTTGCTGCAGTGACTGCGTTATTTGCAGCTGTTTTACTTCTGCTTTAATTATTAAATTGTAAAAAGAAGTTGCTTCTTTCGAAAAAACCAAAAGACAAAAAAAACTTTACAATGATTAATCTCACATATTTACTGAGAAAGTTCCACAAACTGCTTTCCTTGGAAAGCTGTCGACCAGATCTTCAGGCGGGCAGCCCGGAAAAACACTCCATTCCATGAAGCTCAAATCAAGCCTCATCAGATTCAGGCTTCCTTTAATCGTAAGCCAGATCTTATTCGATGCTGCAGCGGCCATAAAATCTGTTCCATCAGAATATTTGACTGTGTCCTGTAACAGATCGTGGGGAGTGATGGAAATGAGAAACCAACTCCTATTATTCTCCAGCTCCCATATGCCCACCAAAGTGTGCTGGATGAAAGGAATGCGCCCCAATATGGGCTCTTCCCCGGCCTTCTTCTGTAGCCTCCCCACCAAAAGCAGCTTTCCACTACACGCCAGTAAGGAAGGCAGAGAAATGTAGGGATTCGTATTACGATCACGAGGATCCATCTGGGGAGGCAACCCTCCTTCAATCTCCTTAAACTCAAACTCTCTGCGGGCAATGTCGTAACAACCCAATTGAAGACCAAAGTTCCTGGTAAAGTAGACCACGCCATTGTGTAGTGCGCTCCTCGAATGGTGTGTTTCGAAGAAGTTGCTCGTGGGAATGGGAACGGTGCGGGTGGCAGGGACATCCGTCCACTTATCAGTAGTGGAATTGTAGAGCATAGCACATAAACCCCTGGGCGCACAATCCTGGAACCCTAAAAAGATTATTTTAAAGTGGTCGGACTGGACAATCAGTTCCACGGTCGTTTCCGCCGCCCAGCTATAGCGGAGGGGAAGAGGAGGCAAGAGCCTGCACTGTTTGGTTAGAGGATTAAATATGAGGGCTTTACGATTTAAGAAGTGTCCCCAATCAAGAAAGAGGTAAAGCCCTGCTGCTGCAGCGCAGAGGTAGAGGTGGGTGGGGTGAGGGCGATAGCTAGTGGTGTAGTGCCATGTCCATTTCTTCCAGGGTAAAGGGATTCGAAACCAGCGGTTGAGTGCGCTACTGAAGAAGGCGATTCCTTGGAATCCCTGCACCATGTGCTGCGTCACAAAATGATGAGTGTCTTCATTCCGATATTGCTTGAAAGTGCTCGCCGATATTGCCGTATTCCAGGCTTTGCAAACGCTCTTGGCCCTCATCAATGAGGGCAAACAGAGTCTTCGCAGAATCTCCTTCACTGTATCAGAATCCAGATCAGGACAATTGCGATTATTGTTATCATCATCAACAGAATCGGTATGGTGCTGCTGCAATTGCAGTTGAGGAGGGGGATTTGGCGTGATTCCATATCTGTTGTGGAAGGCCGTTAGCAATAATGAAAAAGGCAGGCCACTACACCCGTAGCCCATAACTTGGCGCCACATAGGGCTGAAATTCCCAGGTATTCTCGCGTTACCTTCGTTGAACTCGTTCGCATCTTTAAAAATCTGCACAATAAGACTCTTTTGCTGCTTCAACTCCTCTATATTACTCTTCTTCCCTCGCCCTTCAGTAATTGAATAATTCTCCATAATTGGCTATCCAGCCCCTAAGCAGTTTGAAAGCTACATTTATGTAATTTAAGGACGGGTGTTGAGAGGCAGAGTTTATCAAAGCGAGTTAACAGTTACCGATTTCTTTGCACTCCACTTCAACGCCAGGCAGTGGACTGCTGCAAATACTCTACATGCAATTTAATAACCGCCCTTACGAAGCTAAAAATATCCACGCCATTCAAATCAGATTTGTTCTTAAACCCTGTGGAACTCAATGAAATCGTCCCTTTCTCCCTTTCGTTTTGGCGATTTGTAAATCAGAAAGAAACATTGGATGCCTTCTCTTGTTCATAACTGATGCTAGACAGTCAGTTGTTTTTCAGTTCTACCGACACTGAAACATGCACAGTTGTAAGTTCCAGTATTGTAATGCTTTGGCATGCTGCATCTCAGTTTTTGCTTCATGCGGATTTCTTTATTTAGAGCAGATTTAGGTCTTAAGACAATTAGTTTCAGATTTTATAACAGTTAATAAACTTGGCTTTCACTGCCAAATTGGACACAGAGAGTAATGCATGTAAAATGCATGGATACAGATGGCCTATTTGACGGTTTTTTGCATTTTAGACCGTATATTACAACCTAAAAAATTATTAGACTGTATCATTTGACTTGCTATATTTTTATATAACCGTAAATATGACACTTCAAATTATTATTAAACTGTAAAAAATTTATTGTAGACATATATATATATGTATAAAATAATGTTTATGATAAAAATATAAATTAGTTTATGATTGGAAATTGGAATAATTCTTTCTAATTTCACCTTATATTAATATATATGACTTATTATAAATATATTTATTAATTCAAATTCTATTGAGAATATAATCTTTTCAAGATTAAATATAGTTATCTCTAATTTTTTAAAGATTTTGACCTTTTTACTAATAATTATCATTGCTTTTTATTAATATATATGATTTATAATATCTATTATAAAAATATATATTCATTCAAAATCTTTTCAAAATAGAATATAATTGATTTTTAATTTTTTGAATATTTTAACAAGATTTATTTTCCACATAATTTAGAAACTTCTTGTTACAATTAACAATAAATTTTAGATTTTAGATTTATTTCTAATTATCAATATTTTCTAATTTTATAATTTTTTAATATATATATATATATATATATAGGATATTCTTATGAATAACAACATAGCACAAATTTTCATTGTATTTTCAAAGCATTTATTTTATATATTCTTAGCTTTGATTTTCTTCAATAGAGCATTTGGTTTTATTGGTGAGATGTTGAAATTTTGTTTGATTTTTTTCAAGGAGTAGTTGTGTTTTATTGGTGAGCATTTAGAAATTTTAGATAATGAGTTGAATAAGGATTAAACTATTTTTAATTTTATATAATTATTTCTCGATAGGTTTGAAATTGATATTTAAATATGATTTTAATTGATATTTAAATATGATTTTAATTGATATTTAAATATGATTTTAATTGATATTTAAATATGATTTTAGATAGATCAATTTTTCGATTGAACTATTTTTAATTTTTATATAATTATTTCTTGCTAGATTTGATTTGAAATTGATATTTAAATGTGTTTTATGATATTTACACATATGAAATCAATAAATTAATTTATAGTCAAAATAGTAATACAATTTTACAAATTAGAAAATAAATATATGGAAAAAACAATCATATTGTGCAATATAATTATTCTTAATCTAATACTCTATGCATTGTCAAAATGTAAATTACATATATATAATTATTTAATTATCAATAAAATTTATTATATGAAATTGGATTTACTAATTGAGTGCATGCATAGTTTATAAAATTTGTAAATTTTCTAACATAATTATTTTATAAAATAATATTTCATAGATTACTAATATATTGATTTTTTAGGTACTTTAAGTATTTTTTGACGGTTAATTTTTTTCATAAAATGTAAAATGACAGGTATTTAAATGAACAAACCGTCAAAAAAATTTCATATGATAGGCAAGGGTGACCGTAAAATTCCAAACCTGATGGATAGTTCTTCAAGCTATTTTTAGACACTGCATTCTCGGTAGTAATGTAATTCTTCTTTTATATAAGCATGAATAAAGATATGATCTAATAGCTTGAAAAAAATACAAAGTTGTCTACTAATCAGTGCTCTATTTTTTCTTGATTTGATATCTTTGCCGTCATAGTTTTCATGCTGTTATATTTTTAACCCGCTAGGTGCGGGAATTAGGCTTGCTTTTTAGATTCTACATCTTTGATGTGTTATCATATTTGGTTGCTAGAGAGAGGTGAAAACAGTGAACAAGATATCTTTGTGTTGTTTTTTATTTCTCTTCTGGTCACACTGCAAAAAACCCATTATGTTCTTCACATTGCCTACAACATAGATCCAAATCATGCAATTTCGTGAAGTCTTAAGATTTCAGCATAACCTTCGGTATTGCTTTGCATATATCATCTCAAGATTCCAGGCTCATATGTAGTTAGTTTATTGCATAAGAAGCTCAAGCTCAGCGGTTCATGATAAAATGTTCCATGCATGCCATTTTCAGGGCCTTCAAAAAGACGGTTGCAGTACGCAGATATGTTATTTTTAGGAGATAAACTGCTCTACTGATTTTGTAGCAGATTACAGAGCCAATTCTATGGTTAATGGGAGGAACATAAACTCTGATAACCCTCTTCTGTGGGGAGGGTTGATTTATTTGCTGACTAATGACTGGGTTTCACGCAATAGATAATCTTTGCTCCTGTGTTTAACAAGTCATAGATAATCTCTTCCCATCTCTATTTAACCTTAATAGGGTAACAAATCCATTAAGAGATCTCTTTGTGTATACACCAATTTGAGAGATAAACTAACAACACTAATATGGTTGAACAATAATCAAAACTATCTTTATCCAATCACAAATAATGCTTATTAATTGTCACCTTATTAAATATAGCTTGATTTGTTGAAAACTTGAAGATTTGAGGATCCACTCTAATGACAGACTCCTAAAGTGAATTAGGATAATAATCTACTCCAAAAGACTCAAAAGTATTGTGCATTTAGTTTATGGAGTTAATTGATATAGAAACATTTCATACAAATGTGTGGAAATCAATCTCACAATGACTACCAAAAAAATGTGAACCCAAGATCAGCACACTACCCCCAACAAAAAAAATCTATAAATATAATTCATTTATTCAAAACACATGATAAATCACTCAAATGATTAGATTTCAGGTGACTCATTTTTTGCATAAATTTAACTTGAGGTGTAATTACATTTCAATATTGCTATCATTCATTTTTAAAGATTTGGTCTTAATCTTTAGATCTATCATTCTTTGCCCAAATTAAATGTGTAGGTATGGGCTTCACCTAGATCATTAATGTAGTTATGGGTATAAAGTCAACCTAGAAAATTTACCAAGCAAGTAGATGATAATGCAATGTTGTAATTAATGATACAAGTTCTATGTTGTGACTCTTCAATGATGCTCCTTTATATGAAATAATGATTTAGAACTATCTTTTAATACAAGATTGGAGATGTTCAACTAGAGGCATTTTGGCTCATAAGTGGATAGGTAATTATTCAATTTTTTAATGTGTTAAAGTTTGAATTGGGAGGACTTGGCTATAGGAATAGTCTAATCTAGAGAACAAGACCACATATAGGGAAAACAATCCTAGCTTCAAATTTGATCTTATTCTAAGACAATAAATATGATAAATTGAGAATCAAAATTAAATTACAAAGTCATCTTATGCATTGCTTAGTTAATCTTATTTAGCAGTCATTACCAATTTTTTTACAAACATTTTTTACATAGTTATTTAATTTTTTTTAAATGTTTATGTTGACAAGAGACATTGTATAGTTGGAACAAGGGATATTAGGTCATATTCTTATCATGTACATAAAAACTAAAACACAACCAACATATATTAAAAAAATAAAACCATAAAATTAAACTTCTAAAAGATAACATAAAAATAAATAATATTTACTACACTTTTCAAAGTTAAAAAATAAAACAAAAGATTTACCAAAATAATTAAGGGTGACTTTTTCTATAATAAACTAAAAATATATACATAAAATTAAAATTAACTAAATAATGTAATAAAAAATCATTCTTAAATTAAAAAAACTTATATTTTGATGTCATAAATAAAATAGTTAACATCAATGAGCTTTTGTTAAATAGATGTATTTAAGATATTTTAGAAATATATATAAAAAAATTAAAAATATATTAAAAAGAAACAAA
>VDFB02362515.1:26381-38919 GCA_007258455.2 Sequoia sempervirens | reverse complement strand
CTTTGCACAAAATCCCTTGGAAACAAACCACCAACAAACCATTCCCCAGAGAAGAAATTATAGTTTTGTACGGCTCAAAGAATTGCATTATCTAATAGGAATTGATAATTGATAAATTTTCTAGCCATTTCTTCCAATTCATTCAACGATTGAATTAAATCAAGTGCATTTGATAAAAATATCAAAATCACCTAAGAGGGGAATATAATTTGTCTTGCACGTGGGCTAGTAACTTTGAGCACTAAAATGATGCGAATGCAATCTTTGATCCTTGAATTGTCAATCTTGAACATTGTTCTTAAAATATTCCGCGCGCGGCGGTAGCCGCTGATTGGTCTTCCCGGCGGCCAAATTCGGTAAAAGACACTCTTTAAATTCCGCTGCCATTGGTCCGCAAGAAGTTTCGAGTCGGGATTCCCTGTGGCGTACGCAGCCTACTGGCAATGGTCTGGCGAAATGGCACCATATCCAACTGATTTTGGCGAGCTGGAAACATGCGATGGGCATTAGTCCTATATACCTGATGCAAGACATCCTTGAAACTGCTACATTTACCATGTGGCTTTATAATGCATCATTACCTCGAAATGCCTCAAGACATGTGATGAAATTCCAAATTAATATTAATGTGTCGTGTATTCGCCACCATGGCAGACACTCCACAATTTACCAATGAAGCACTAGGCATGTGATGTAATACTAGCTCATTGCTGACTTGCCCTGTATAAGCCACAATGGCATCCACTCCATAAAATACCGACGAAGAACTTATGAAAATAAACCATATGACCCATATGAAGTAATATTGACTCATTCATTTGATTGATTACCACTTGCTCCTTGTTTGATCAAGTCAATTAACTTAGGAAAAGAACTTAACTTACTTATATCTTGCAGTACCCTTATCACCTTGCCCTCACATCCTAAGTTTTCAAGAAAATATGCTATCCTGTTGCCTTCCCTGTATGTGTGGGTTATTATGGAGGCTTGGAAGCTACCAATTATTATCACACCTTTTGTAAAACATAGCTTAAATTCCAATTCTAAATCTTTCTTGTTCTACATTCATTAATAATTATCAAAGAGTCGCCTTCTATGTGGATATTTGAAACCCCCAATTGAGATGCCAATTCCAAACCCAATAACAAAGCCTATACTTTTGCACTATTATTCATGCCATGAAATAAATGGGTTGAAGAGATTGCCAAGATATCCCCTGATGAATTCCTAATACAGATACATGCCCCTAATTTACCTAATTCACTTTTAGAAGCCCCATCAAAATTTAGTTTAACAAAGGCATCTTGAGGTGGGATCCATTTAACCGAACTTCTATCAATTTTATTTATAGCCTTTCGTAGAAGACTACCATCAAATGGCAGCTTAATACTCTTCCAATTTTTCAAGATTGAACTATCCGAATTTGTGAATAGAGAATTTGTGAATTTCTCTTTTTGGACACAGGAGTTTACCCCCTTTGATATTGCTTTTTCTATTTTGACCACTAAGAGATCAACTATGGATTTAATTTTCCTGAAGATTCTCATGTTTCTTTCCCACCAAATGTTCCATATCACAATCACTAGGACAATGTTCCAAATACATGCAAAGAAAGAAGATTGATACAAAAGTGGCCAGCTCTGAAAGAGATCCGAGATCGTATTTGGGAGAGGGATGTAAAGATCTAATTTGCTTTTAATGAAATTCCAACACTGATTGGAAAATATACACTGTAAGAGAAAATGATCAGATGTTTTGAATTCTTGCTCACATAGTGGGCACTTGAAAGGATCTGCAATTTTCAATTTGGACAAACGATCACTTGTAAGGATTCTTTTCTGTATAGCTAGCCATGCAAAAGTACCCGCTTTAGGTAACTTTGTTATTCCAACACAAAGTATATGCACATTGAGTTTGTGAAGGATGATTTGATTGAATTAGAATTGTGTAACCTTCTTTCACTGAATATGTTCCAAATTTTGAGGCTATCCAAATTATCTTATCTTGTTTTGTAGATAAGTACACTATTCTTTCCTTCATGATTTTATAGAAAAAAGATCAAATTTTTGTGAAGGAATGATGTTGGTTGGGGGTGTTTTCAACACTACTTTCCCAGTAAGAGGGTCCGAAGAAAGCACATAATCTAACAAATTTACACCCCATGCTTCAGATAGAGTAGACCTTACATCTTGAAGCTATTGATTTTCTACGAACAGAGGTTTTCCATTCCATGAATCTACCCAAAACTTTACACTTTTCCCATCATTTACCTCCCATGAAGAAAACTTTGAAATAATATTCCTATTGTTTACAATGCAATTCCAGATAGAGGATCCCTTTGGAGGGTCTACTACTGTTAAAATTTGTGATTGATTTTTATTATTAAGATATTTGACTTGCATTATCCTAGCCCATTTAGCCTCTGGATTAGAGTACAATTTCCATGCTAATTTGGCCCCAAATGCTTTATTTCTCCATAAGAGATTTTGAACTCCAACCCCCCTTGCTTCTAACCTTTTTCTAAGCCTTCAAGGGAAATTAGGGGTACCTTTTTCTGCTCATCAATGTTGCCTTTCCAGAGGAAAGATCTTATTATTTTTTCAATCTCATGAATTACTAAAGCTAGAGCTTTAAGGACAACTAATAAATTGTTAGGAATTGAAGCTAAAACTAATTTAATTAGAAGAATTCTACTTGACAGTGAGAGCCATCTTGCTTTCCATATCAAAATTCTCGCTTTCAGCCTATTGATTACCTTATCCCAGTAATGTGCTTTGTTCGAACCTTTAAAGAATGGAATCTCCAAGTAGGTACAAGGAGACTCCGCTTCTTAGAAACCCAATATCTTCACAATCTTCTTCTTCAAGTCATCAGAAGTGTTTAAAACATAAATCTTGGACTTTGTTGAATTGAATTTTTCCCGATGTTGTTGAATACTTGTCAAGAACCTCTTTAACCTGCTTTGCTTCTGATAACATGGATTTAATGAATAGGAGAGTATCATCAGCAAAAAGGGAATGTGTAACTGAAATACTTGAATTGGCTATTTGCAGTCCTTTCCATAAGCCTTGGCTATGCTTCAAGAGGATAAACCTACTTAATGCTTCTGCCATACTTATGAAGAGAAACGGTGACAACGGATCGCCTTGTCTGACCCCTTGTGAAGCACCAAAAAAGCCTATCGGATTACCATTAATGAGCACTAAAAACTTAGCTCCAAATAGACAAGACATTATCCACTTGCACCATTGAGAAGAAATTCCAAATTTTGATAAAACCATATTGAGAAACTTCCAATCAACCTTATCATAGGCTTTCATCATATCTAACTTAACAATGAAAGATGACAAATTTGATGATGAAATTGAATGAAGGACTTCATGAGCAACCACTACCCTCCATATCTCTCTCTGTCAGGAACGAAGCCACCTTGCTCATGAGAAATGATCCTTGGGATGATTGGTTGCAGCCTCAGGTAAATTGCTTTCGTGAATATTTTTGTAAATTGTATTACATAAAGATATGGGCCTAAACTCGAAAAACATCTTGGGCTCTTTAACTTTTGGCAGAATTGCAATGTTGGTTACATTGAATTTCCTAAGCATAAAGCTTGTTCTTCTAGATTCTTCAAGTGCCCAAAGAAGCTCGAAACACAAAAAGTCCCAACCTTTTTGAAAAAAATAAGGCCGTGAAGCCATCCGGTCCTGGAGCCTTATCAGGTAAAAGTGAAAAAACTACAAATTTTAGCTCCTCTAAAGTAAAGGGTCTCATGAGCATATTATTGTCTTCATTACTAACAAGATGTGGTATTGTGCTCAACAATTCCTACTGAAAATTTATTCTATTGGCATCTATGTTTGGTGGAGTTGATAGGAGTTATGAAAAAAACTTCACACCTTCATCATTAATGTTTGCTTCCTTTGAAAGCCAGTTTTTTGAGGACAATTCCTATGTTAAATGAATTGATTTAGTTGCCTTTTTTATCTGTGTAGAAGCATGAAAAAATTTGGTGTTGCGATCACCCTCTCTTAACCATAGTTCTCAATACTTTTGTCTCTAGTAGACCTCTTCTCTCATACATAGTTCCTCCTATTCCTCTTGCAAACTTTTCTATTTATCATACAAAGAAGAATTAAGGACATTTTGAATAATACTCTCATGTATTGCTTTTAATTCCTTGAACACTGTGTCTTTCTGCTGAAATATGTTTTTAAACACTTGCTTATTCCAAATTCTTATTTCCTGCTTCACAAAATTTAGCTTTCTATGAAACTGAAACATTTTAGTTCCAGGTTCAAATGAAGCATTAACCCACCAATGCTTCAAAAGATCCATAAACTAAGGATGTCTGAACCACATGCTTTCAAATTTAAAAGAAGTCTTCGCTTTTGGAATGGTTATGTTTGCGATGAACAAACAAATTGCATAATGGTACTAGGATATGGAAGAATTTCTATGCTTAGATTATATAGAGAAATAATCTAATTCAGTGAGACCAAAAATTCGTCTAGTTTCTCTGCTATTTGGAGAAAGCCTTTCCTTTTATTGTTCCAGGTGAAGCTGCCCAAAGTTGGTTGAATATCCCTTAAGGCATTGGTTGCAATAAACTGACTGAAGTATGATATTACCCTTGGCAGTGGGCATATTCCTCCACTCTTTTCTTGTAGAGAAGTTATTGCATTAAAATCCCCTGCTAAAATAAGTTTCCCACTATGTATCGATCCAATTTTCCTAGTAAGCTCATCCCATAATTTTTTCTTATCCATAGTTGATGTTGGACCGTAGTTTTTCATAAGCCAAAAATGCAAATCAAACTTTGTAACTTCTGCAAGCTACCAGTAATTTTCATTTTTCAGTGATTTAACAATCACCATCTTTGGATTCCACAATATGACTAAACCTATAGAAGCTCCTTGAGCTGGAGAGCGCACTGATTCCCATCTGGCCCACTTTTTAATTAAGGATTCAAAAGTGTCCACTGAAAATTTCATTTCTTGTAAAAGAAAAATGTCTGCTCCACAAGCATCCATCAGCTGCTTGATGTGAGCACACTTGTCAAGGGGTGTTAATTCCCTTGACATTCCATGAAGAAATCCTCATTTTCACAGGCAGCGTCTCCTCAGATCTGTTGAGATGGATTCGAGAATGGTTTTGAACCCCAACACTCTATTTTCTCTTTCCATCTGTGGGGTTTGATTTTCACCTCTTTTCGAGTTGCACTGCCTTACCGTTCTGGTTGGAAGTGGCAGTTGAAACTAAAGAGGATTTGGTCACAATCTCTTTAGAATTGTTTACAATATTTACTAAATCCAAGGCACCATCCCCAGCACTTTCCTTGAGGCAGGCTGGCGTTGCAGTGTCGCGGCACCTGGATGCGGGAGGATCGCTAAAGTCTCTTTCCGCCCATTTCATTTAGCCACTCCCTCTTTTGATTTGGCAGAGTGTTGCTTTCCCAGAAATCCTCTTCCATTGCTTCTCATCAATCCAGTGTGGTCCAATTGAGAATAACATTTCAGTTTCTAAGTACTCAAAGTTAGCATCACTTACCCTTTTTTTTGAGCTCAATTAGAGCCATTTATCTTTGTTATATGAAGTAGACACCTCTTGAGAAAGCGGTTGACTATGCTATTTATTATCGCTAGCCAATGAAGCAATGAATAGTCGTGCCTTATTGCGGTACAAGCACATCTTTCATACTTGCCGTTGGGCTTCATCCCATGAATCAAGTCACCAGAGTACCATGGTCTGCAAAGGCCGTTGAAACGCTTGCATATTATAGCTTTATCCCGCCGTCACCCGTTTACGCCAGCCTGCGGGGAAAATTGAATTTTATTGCTTCACCGCTCCAAGAGACCGAATGCAGCCTCAGTAGTTAGTCCCTACTCGGATAAATGAGATTTAATTTATCGGGAGACCCTTACGCCGGTCAATTTTGACTATACCGTTGAAGAGCGCAAATTGTTGACGCACTGCTTGGACAACATTCTTTGCTTGAGGCCATGGTTTGTCACATAGTCTTGAGTGGAAGAACATTTGACACAGCCGAGTTAGGAGTTCGACCTCGAGGAATCCTACCTTTTGGGGCTCTGGGTTTTGGCGTATGAATCCTTATAACCATATTTACCTATTGCTTAGATGCCTTTCCCTTTAAGCGCACATCCTTAAGAAGCCTCATTCACAATTGACTTGATATGCCTCCTGCCTCCGTGGCATTTTGCAGAAGGTTGGATTCTTCTATAAACGCTGTTTTGGAAATCTCTGTTATAAAGAGTATCCTTTTCATAGATATCTATAATTTTCTACCCATTTCTATTTGAAAACCCTATGAGGAGGAACTGGTGCGAAGTTGGGGCGAGAAAAAAAAAAATCTTCTTCTCTGTGGTCTGTCTTCATTTGTCTTTTTTGCATGATACCTTTCCAAGTCACCCTTGGGTCCATGAGGTATGCGATACTGATTATGATGGTAGGATCCGCAATGAGGTAAAAGATCTCTATCATTTTATGAAATATGACCATTAGGTGCCATTGTCGCCTGGTAGCCATTTTTCCTGACAAAAAAACCATCATAATTAAATTATTATGATTTAATAATTCAATCAATTTATAAAATAGAATATTTAAATGATATATATATATATAAATGTGTGCATACATATAGACATATATATACTTTAATATGTTTGTATAAATAAATTATATAAGAAATTTAATATAATAAATTAATAAATAAATAGCATATTGTGTGCAAAGTTAAATTGAAAGGGAAAATTAAATTGAAAGTTGAAAAGAGGGAAAATGTGAATTAGTGGAGGATTAAACAGTTACGGGAAATTAATTGAAGAGAAGTGGGGTTAACTCCACAGAGGCAATTGGCCTTTTATTTCTCATGGAGGAAAACTGATTCTTTTTTTTTCGTTTTGATTGTCGTGAATATTTGGGGAGTAGTTTTCTGAAAATTTTTGCTCTACATTCTTTGGGTAGAATTTTTTTTGGATTTTGGAAAAAGATTTGGGGATTGCTTTGGAATTTGGGAGTTTTATTTTATGGACGGTGGTGTAGAACATAGGAGAGTTGGAAGTTGTAACTAAAGTGTTGGAATAGAAGATTAGGACCAATAATTTTCTCAGCTCAACTATCTGATTAAACCAAGTTCTTTTCCTTTGCAAATTTTCTTATTAGCTGAAATAAAATGCTTATATTTTCATTAGTCGATTATGTTCTAAGTGTCTACAGTTAGTAGATCCAATTGAAACAAATTGTGTTGCACCCTTTGTATTACTATTTTCTTGTCTGAGCTCAATGTATTTTTTTCCCCTTTCGAATCTACTCTTTGATTAAAGATTTAGAGCTATCTTATAAGTTTCAAAGCTATAGAAAAAGGCTATGTTGAACCTTGGTAACAAGACTTCAATAAACTGGCTTCTATCGATATCCCTTCCCTTATCTTGAGTTTGACCTATTACATGACTCAACTAAATGAAGTATCGACTAGTTAAATGGAGTATTCTTCTTGGTTGAGGTATAACCCAATCCTTTGATGTTTATACTTTAGACATTCCTCTGAAAGGAAGCCCAAAAATTCTTCAGAATTAATTTCATGGGATGGTATAAACTCATCTCTTGGGTTCATTGGAGGTTTATGGTTAATAGCATGCAATCCACCACCCCCTCTCTGGCTTACTCTTGTTAATTTATGTGATTTCATGTTGGAAACTATAAGTTTCGACCTGCACATGTTCTTTACCTTTTACCGCCAACATAAACTCTAAGAGGATGAAATTTAACCTCTTTTAAGATCAATGCCCAAGATTTCAGAGATTGAATTCTGAATAAACTCTATTACGTTGAAATCAGTTTTGCATTTTTATTAATCTAGACAGCAGATATGCACATATGTGCACCTTTGTGGTATTGTTTCTTGTCTTCATGCATAGGTTGGCATATAATCTATTAGCCACAACGATTAGTCTACACTTTTGTTAATAGCTGAAGTTGATTTACTCATTTTCTGAAGTTCCCTTCTAAAGTTGAATCTAAGTGTTAACTGTCATTTCTTTTCCCTCATTGTTTCTAGCATCCTTCTCTTATTACCACGCATTGGTTTTTCCTTTAACATGAGCCTTTGATAATAATGGTTATGGGTATATGTTAGTTTTCCTTTTTTGTTTTCCTGTTAAAACCATACCCAGGTATTTCAATTCATTGCAAATCATTTGAAGGTAGATGTGCCTTGTAAAAAAATCAAAGAGCACTTGTGACAATCATTGCAAGTGACTCAACTGTTGGTTAGGCTGTCACTATTATGGGAAAATCAAGTATAAACTAAATTCACAAATATGTTAACCAACACTTCCCAATCCACCTCCCCATGTCAAAGTAAAGCCTCCATCATCTTGGCTAACACTACAGAAGGACCACTATCAAACATGGCCTTCAACACAATCTTCTTATCATCAACCATAAAATCCAACTCCATTTTGTAGAAGTCCTAAACATATCTCCCGAGTTTCTGCAACCACTAAAAACCAAACATTGCATCAATATTACCAAGACTAGGCACATAGAAGTCATCGGTCAAAGTGTCATCTCCAATATGGATGATGAACTAGGGAACCATCCTGGTGCAATTCAACTAAAACCCATCTACTACAATCACATTGAACCTTGAAAAATCCTCAACCTGTAATCCATGCTTCACCACTAGACCCTCATCGATGAAATTGTGGGTGGCTCCACTATCCACCAAGAAGATCATGCATTGTCCCTTAATGACCTCCTTCAAATGGAATGGATGAAGTCCAGGAACTCCAGATAGTGAGGCAATGTTACTCTAGGGAGGATCCTAAATCAACCAACTCTAACTATGGAGGTTGTTCCTCCTTTCCACTACCATCTTCAAAACTGGTCTCATGAACATCCTGATCATCATCTAAAATAACCTCAATCAAATGAGCTTTTCCTTTCCCAAGGAAATGATGGTCACAGTTCCATGGCTCCTTATAGTAGAAACATAATTGTTTCCTGCATAGCTCATTTCTAGATTCCTGATCAGATTTCAATGGGGTGTTATTTTTCTGATTGAAACTCTTTTGTTTTGGCTGAAATCCACCAAGCCCTTTTTCTAAGGCTGGAAGGAAGGGGTAGTCTCCAAATTGAGGGCTAGGCCAATTACATCATGTAGGGTACTAAGCTTATGAGCCTTCACTAAACTCCTCAATCTATCACTCAGACATTAGTTTGTACCCTTAAAAAGAAAATTAGATAACAAACACTTTTCATATTCAATGGAAAACTTAGCCCTCTATTTTAATTTTATTCAACAAACACACCTATGGTTTTTTATCAAGAAGGGTGCATTCATGATTAATGCTATCCTTATGTAGAACAAGATTTTTTTTTTAAATTGTTATAAAGCTCCTCAGGTTTGTATGAGCCTAAGTAAAGGGAAGGGTTTACATTGTAGCCTATAGGACAATACTAAGAGAAACCAACAAAAATGAGAACAATTATATAAGTATATATGCATCTGTATCTAACTCTCCTTACAACAAATTGTTGAACATAGGTTGCCATTAATGTCAAAGGTTGTTGTCAAACGCTTTCACTAATATCATTAATGTCAAATGATTAAAAATAATGTAGGAGTACTAGAATTATCATCATGTTCCCCTTGACTTATCATTTTGAGTTACAAAAGATTTATATAAGGTTTCATGCACGTTGTATGTCAGAAGTTTCAAAATGGTCTATGTTGCTAGGATACAAAATCAAGAAATATACATTATCAATTGTTGAGGAGCACATGTATGAATGCAATATTCTTGCAATATCATGCTTGCATCTATTCACTATGATAGTGGTGGTCCAGAAGTCTGTATCAACATGTTTTGGTATATTTTCTAGAAAGAGAGATTTCTCTAGCAATTCAATTATGGTTAGCATTTCTTCCATAAATGCAATTTTTCTCTATGATTTTAGAGGAGAGCATGTCTACACTAGTTCTATCACATTTCTTTGTTTCTAGACGATATGTTCAACATACAAAAATATTGAAGTGACAGAAGGTTCTCTGTGTCTATCTTCCAACCAGTTGGAGTTCAAGGCGTGTGCAATAATGACTAGTAGCATGTGGAATTTAGATCTTGCATATGGTGTTAAGATAGGACCTGATTAAGGATCTTGTTGTAGCGCACAACATCAAGTTATTTTTGGCGGCTAGAAATATTTTTTTTGGACCATTGTGTTACACGTTTCATGTAATTTGAATTTAGGTCCACCCTATGTTTTCCTAGCTATTTGTGGATCTTCGGTCGACATAGAAGAGTGTTAATGTAATTTCATGTATATAATTCATTGTTGCATGGATGTATTTTGTATGTCTATAAGTCTATGTCTATCTGAATGTGAATTACAATTAAACTTGTGCCAAGAAGAGTTGGTCCCAGGTGCAAATTGAGAAGGTGGTGAAGATAAAAGTTTCTGGTGTGTGCACCTATATCAGAAGATAATTTGTAGAGAGGAAGAGTGTCAACAGTGAATTTGGCATGTGTGTGTACTTCATTGAAGATCCACAAGCTTTATCATTCTAATTTGGTAGGACTAGTGTTCTACCTGTTGCATTATTTTAGCTTGGGATTGGTTTCTCTATTAGTTTGTCTCTGGTAGTTTGGTGCCTACTTCAATTTGTAATATTCACTTGTACATTTCTGCATTATGAGATTGGATTTGGATAGTAGATCCAAGCAACTATTCTCACTGTGGCTTTTTCCCATCTTGGGTTTCCACGTATATTTGATGTTCACTGGTGTGCGCTTTATGCTTTTATGTTTACTTCCTTATGTGGAGTTTGCTAATAATTTGGAATTGATTAGATCTACCAATTCACTCCCCCCTCCTTCCCTCTTAGTAGATAGTGTCCCCTTGACAAATGATAATTTTACAACTATCCTTGGTCAATAGATTGATGTTGGTGTTGACATTTAACAAAAAGAAATGAAAAAAAAACTATGCATATTTAGTGTTGTTCTATTCTTATTCTCTAGTATGAATAATGTTGCTAGCACACACTCTCCTTGTTTGTAAGAAATCTCCAAAAAAATAAAGTAGGATTCCAGACAATGCTCTAGCCTTTTGAAACCCTACACTGCTTGGACAAAAATAAACAAGTTAAAAAGAAACTAGTGTCAAAAAGGCATATATATGGACTTTCTTACCATAATTAAGAGATTTATGTTCATCATTTTCAGTGTGGCTTTAACATAATTATCTGAATGGATAACCCTCTTTAGAAACTCCATTCTTTGAGGCTATGTTCCTTTTTAGGTTTAAGAGTGAGATTGATTGATTTACTTGTCATTGAAGTGTACACCCTTAGAGATTTGACAAAATCACTCAACCACCTCATGAAACATGGAATGATCTCCTTGAGTGTGGGCTTAGATGGTGCATATCAACCTCTAGAGAGGGTTGGTTCCCTTGGAACTTCACCTAATATAACTTATGCTACTGTTGCATGCTGAGAAAAGGGGTGAAAATGAAACAAGAAAGGAAACCTATGACTAATAAGGTGATGCACTAAGTTGATCTCAAACCTATTGTGTTGTGTTGGAATTTTTTTTTAAACCTAACACATACACAACTCAGTATTTTGTATTTCTTTGCAAAAGTATTTCATAACAATGTTTAGGTTGTTAAAGATTACATTTACAAGGAGCTAGGAATGTTATCACAACTTAAACTCTATTCCTAATTGCTTAACACAAGTTTTGACCTGCAAAAATGCATAATTTATGCTAAAAGGAAAGGAAAATAAGACATAAATCAAGGGGAAAAGATATTGCCACAAGATTAATTATCAAATATCCAAAATATTTGCACAATAAACAAATGAGAAGGTAAAATGGCATATTTTTTTGATAAAAAAGTGTTACATAGTGTTGTACATGCCTAAATATTCAGTTATAAAGCTGCTATAGCTTGAAAGAACTTGAAAAAACCAGTCGCAATGCAAAAATAAAGTGTAAGAACTAGCTAAAATATTCCCTTAAACTTCCTTTTATGTTGCTCAACAGTTTCTAAATGATAGGAACATGTGTTTGCATCAGCTTGTTGGGTCAAACCCCTTGGGCGTCCAAAACAGTTATTAGAATTTTCCAGCCCCTTAGATTGCTCCAAAAAGGTGTTGGAATGAATAAAACTTCATTCTTTGAGCTTGTCCATCAAACAATACTCCTTGAACAGCTCCTAGATGCTTGTAGCTACTCCAAACTGAGTCAAAACTACCTCCTATATTCCCTCAACCAATTGCACATCTTACCAATCTACCCCTAGATGCTTGGAAAGAACAATAACTACACTTTACTTCACCAAACTACCTTAACTCTCTCCCCTAGTTTAAAGGACATGTGAAAAATGGTCTTGAAAATGATTAAATTCCCTAGGAGGGCGTAGGATTTTTCCATTTGTCATATGTATTAAATATTTTCTTTTTATGTTACTACTATTGTCATTTGTTCACCACTTTATGCATATCTCCTTT
>VDFB02362515.1:0-26361 GCA_007258455.2 Sequoia sempervirens | reverse complement strand
AAGGTGACCTTGGCTATGGATTTAGAATCTTTGTGATACTACCTTGTCCTTGCTTTGTGATATTTTGTCATATCATTTTTGGTGTTCCTTTATGGTTATTTAGGCTGCATGGTGCAACAAGAACCCTCCTTCAATGCAATATACATGACATAATCCTTGAAGTACCAATCATAAGAGACTAATGTTTGAACTATCCTACACTTTACTTATATACTCTTATGAACTACCCCTATGAATCACACAGTTCACTACCTTCTCTACCCATTCTTTTGTGCCTTAAACTATGATCATTGTTTTTTC
Source organism: Sequoia sempervirens (assembly GCA_007258455.2). Classification (NCBI taxonomy): domain Eukaryota; kingdom Viridiplantae; phylum Streptophyta; class Pinopsida; order Cupressales; family Cupressaceae; genus Sequoia; species Sequoia sempervirens. Next base: position 26,061 of record VDFB02362515.1, on the reverse strand, counting down.
CTTTATCTTCTTGAAATACAATTGTCCATAAATTTCTCTTCATGAGATGATTGCTCCCTATTTGATGAAGTCACTATGGTCAAGTCATTTCAAGGCCTCAGATGGGGTTTTGAATTATTAAAATCTTGTATTTCAGATGAAATGGCTTCATTTGCTTGATGATTTTATTTCATGATTATCATCTATATGTTGCATTTGGATTTTCCTTTGTTGATGTATGCATATACCTTTGTACATTCACAATCTTCTTGCTCAAACTTCATTTATTGCACAGTCCCTTAGAAAGTTTCATGCACAAAATTTTGTAGGTTTCATGCTTTGTCCTTTCATGGATTTCACAATGATTATTGTCCTTTTCACTTCACATACTTGTTACCATTGTTTGGTATTTCCCTATCTTCCTAAAAACTCTTCATGATTTTGACAAGGATCTTTACCCTTGTCACGATGTCCAATTGTGTCAAGACTAACACACTTTTATTCATGGACTTGACACTTGATGGATCTATCAATTGACACTATCTTTGCATAATAATATCCATATCCTTGTTCTATATGAAGCACCATCTCTTCTCATTATGTTGGTAATTATCTTCCTATGGATTAATCAAACCATGACCTCATCACTTGACACCAATCAACAAAAAGAGAGCCAAAACACATATCAGCTAACACAAAGAACCTGTAAAAAGCCTTATGTGTTTGACATTAGTAACAAATATCATAAGGTTTTATGATAGTCCTATAAAAGTTTTCTTCTCCCTATTGATGTCAATGTCTTCATCCTAATGGCTATAAATACCTCCTTCATGCCTTTTAGGCATATGCCAAGGTGGAGCTTCCCTGACCCTACAATGATGTGCTACCTTATTAAAGGTTGTCCTCTAACTCTGATTTGAAGCTCTGGCCTCAGGCATTAAGGTTTTTCATTCTTGAATATCTGCCATCTATACACCTACAACTATGTTTTCATTGTGCTTCATTTGTCTTTTGTGCATTTGTACTATGATTGTTCTTCCTTTGGAATTTTAACCCCTTCCAAATGCTGAAGAAAGTTCACATGCTCCTTAGACATCAATCTTGTTTTGCTATTTCCATGTGAATCCTCCTCCTGATCTAGTTTTTCTCCTCCAACATCGATCTTCTAAGACATCCATATCCATTCCTCCCATATACATATATGCACTACTAGCACTTGTCTACTCCATCTTAAAGATAGCAATTTCATTACATGTAACTAGAACTTGATTGGAAGAAATGATTTTTAGATTTATTTGAATCAACATTTTTTGAAACATAAATCTTTTTTTTCTTAATTAAGAAGATTTTATCCTTTCTCTAGGGCTAGTTTCAAGGCCAGTTCCATTGATATTTGCCATTGATGGCCATGTTTCAAGGCTTTTTCCATATGTTTTTATCAAAATAATCATAGTGGCTATTGTAATTATCTATATTGTGATCCCCATACCTAGGGAAAGGACTCATGGTAGTTCTATTATTGTGATCCCCATACCCAGGGAAATGACTCATGTGAAGTTATTCATGATAGAACTACCATGAGTCCTTTCCCTGGGTATTGGGATCACAAGGCAGATAATTACAATAGCTACTCTGATTAATTTGATAAAAAAATATGGAAAAATGCTTGAAACATGGCCATCAATCACAAATATCAATGGATCTAGCCTCAAAAGTAGCCCCATAGACAGGATGAAATATTCTTAATTATGAAAAAAAGATTTCTATTTTAGAATGTTGATTCGAATAAATTTGAAGATCATTTTTTCCAATGAAGTTCCAATTACATGTAATGAAATTGATATATTCAAGAAGGTGCAAACAACAACTAGCAATGCATATATGGATATGGGAGAAATGGATATGGATGTCTTAGAAGATCAATGTTGGAGGAGAAAAACTACATCAGGAGTACGATTCACATGGCAGTAGCAAAACAAGGTTGATTTCTAAAGAGCGTGTGAAATTTCTTCAGCATCTGAAAGGGGTTAAAGTTTCAAACGAAGAAAAATCATAGCATAGATGCACAAGGACAAATGAAGCATAGTGAAAACCTAGTATTAGGTGTATAGATGGTAGATATCAATGAATCACAAACCTCAATTCTTGAGGATAGACCCTCAAATCAGAGTTAGAGGACAGTCTTCAATAAGGTAGCACATCATTGCAGGGGCAGGGAAGCTCCATCTTGGGAAGGACAATAATCACTATGAAATCCATGAAAGGATAGAGCATGAAACCTAAAAAATTTTGTGCATGAAACCTTCTAAGGGACTGTGCAAGAAATGAAGTTTGAGCAAGAATATTGTGAATGTACAAAGGTATATGCATGCATCAACAAAGGACAATCCAAATGCAACATATACATGACAGTCGTGAAATACAATCAACAAGCAAATGAAGCCATTTCATCACAAATAATACAAGATTTTGATAATTCAAAACCCCATCTAAGACCTTGAAAAGACTTGACATCAATTACTTCATCAAATAGGGTGCAATTATCTCATGAAGAGTAGTTTATGGATAATTGTATTTCAAGAAGATAAATGCAAAAATAGTGATCACAATCTAAGGCACAAAAGAAGGGGTAGAGAAGGCAGTGAACCCTATGATTCATAATGTAATGTCCCCATTTTTTGTGAGCATAAGTTTTCAGAGGGATTAGCCTATTTCTTGATCCTCGTAGGCTAATGTCATTGTTTAGAGGGTCTTGTTTGGTAGATACCTAGTCAGTGGATGGTTTCTATCCCTGGATTTAGTTGAATTGGTGAAATAAGGAGTTTCTTAAGATATAAAGTTTAATTATTATTAAAGGAAACTTTAATGATAATTATTATTTTATCTTATGTTATAACGTCATATACTTGAGGGGTCATTTGTCATTAAAAGGGGGCCATTTCAGTTTATTATTTATTAGGTCATATTTTAAAGTACAAACAATATATTATTTTAAATGATTAAAAAGAAGCTTCTGGAAGGATCAACCTCTTCTTGGAGAAAAGGTATAAAAATGGGGTTAGCCAAGCTTCTTGTTAGGACACCAAATCTGTACCCTGTTTGCTAAGCTTTTCTAATTGCACTCAGCAGATTTGGACTAACATTGGACTGCTTTCAGGTTGTGGGTAACCTATTTGAAAGCAGACCTCCAGTGATAAGGGTTGGCTTCCCCTTTTGATGCCACCTAACTACTTGATCTTCTGAGATAAGGGTAAGAGTTTGCATAAACTAAAATTGATATTGAAAATAAACTAAGGTGATACACCAAAACAACCTAGACCTGCTAATAGCCTTGCACACTCAAATTAATATTTCAAAGCTAACTCACACAATTCCCTATCCAATGCAGTTCACATCAATAATTTATAAAGAGGTCTATAACAGTGTTCTTAAAAGGAAAAGACAGATTTCACAATCAATAACACAACTAAACAACACAATTTATAACCTGTAAACATACATTTTCTATCAAATGGATGCATGAAACATGGGACAAGCTGTAAGGAAAATTACTTTTTCACAAAAAATACTAATCAACCATTAATGACACACCACAAAACATGAAGAGAAAAGGTAACAATGCTCCAACCTATTAAATCAAAGTGCTTATTGTATATTAGGTATGTCTGAGTTACAATGCAACTTCATGAAAAATAACTCCAAGAGAGTAGCTATCCTCCTGTTGAAAAAGAAAGAGCTCCCCTCAAATGTCCAAAATGAACATATTTAACTAACACCCACCAAAAACCTCCAACACAGGTCCTTCTAGAAGATTCTGGTCGGATAAAACATAAAAGGCCCCAAAAGAATCTTCTAGAAATCTCCAAAATACCTTCTACATGGAGAAAAAACAAGCTAAGTCAATAGCCATCCCAAAAGTGTGACAAAAATATCTCCAGTTGGCCTCATTCCCACTAAAAATAGTCCAAACAACATCACACACATCCCACACCTCTGCAAATCATCATTGGTCCTACTTCAACATTTAAACACATTCCCCATCATGCAATATGTATGTTTCTGAAAACACGTGGATTTTCAAGCATTAAATATAGTGATTTTGTAAGTGATTTATAAAACATCAATTAACAAATCACTTTACAATTAGGCTCAAATCAAAAGGGGCCTGCCATTTTTCTATGTTACATTAGGATTAAAAGGCACAATAAAAGTGATTTTAAAATCACTTACATGATATTTTCAGATATGGAATAAAATGTAACATCAAATGCTATGGAAAAAGCTTTCAAAAGCTTCAAAGGAACTTTGACTATCAACTTACCACCCATATTCTCCATTCTTCCCACACATGTCATAATCACATGGTTTGCAAAGGCACATAGTATCAATATTACTTGGCTAATAAGGCCGACCTCCAAGACTCTTGGAAAGAATATTCCAAGTCACATAATGTTGGAAAGACAAGGCATCACTTAAGGGTCTCATGGCAACACATTGTCAATACACACTTCAGCATAAGTCAAATAAGGGAAGAAATCCCTAAGGCATAAAATGCCTAAGTGATAACACATGACATAGTGAAGACTTAACAAAGCTTTTTAAGTGGGAAAGTTTATAAGGCATGAAATGCCTAAAGGGGAACACATGTTTCAGCCCCATTACATTTCTCATGTGTTGATTTTTTTAAAACAAGGGATAAAAATCCATCGAAATGCAAGGAGGTCAAACCCTAATTATCAAAATACCGAAAGAATGAGGAAACACCATCGTTCGATCGTGGAACATTCTGGAACCAAGATGCAGCCGCCATGGGGTTTCAGTGTTGAGCTCTATGATGGTTTTCAGATTGGTTTATGGGAAAAAACTTGATGAAATCTATAGAAAAAGAATAGGTAACATGATTTTTCTTAAACAAAAATTGTATTTCACATCATTTCGAAGGCTATTTTATGCATTGAAGTTGTGGCTGTGGCAATTTTCTGATCATTTTGTTGGTTCATTTCTTCTCTGTGGTGATTCATCCTTAGCCGCCATTGGGGATTTTATGCAGCTCAAATGGAAGCCTTTTGTATGAAATTTGCTTGCATACCTCAATAAAAATGGTCGACCTATTCAGGTGAGCTTCTTTTCGACCCCTATCTTCTGATTTTTAGTAAGTAGAGCTCATTTTGAGCCTCCATTGAAGCATACTCAACAAAGAATGTTAATTTCTCTCTGCATTTTGCATCTACACGAAGAAACCCCATATTTTTTCATTGTTTTTTAGGAAAAATGACCATTCAAGCCGCGGCCAAGAGAAAGAACTACTAGCCTTTGTTGACTTTTCAGTATTTCTTCATGATAATTCATTCAAAACCTCTTAATACTATACGGGTATAATTCAAGGGCTCGTTGCATCTTTTCCATTATTTGTAGATTTTATAAAACACAACATTTTGATTTTCCTATAAAAAAAATGAAAGAACATTCATCAGGGGTCATCAAGGCCTGAAACCTCCATTGCTCTCTTCCGCACATTTTTCATGGCTTTGTCTTTATATGGTTTCCCTCTCAGAAAGATTTTGAGGGCTTCTTCCTTCTTGTAGCAGATGCCCTGGAGTTACATCTCTTGCAGAAATTTGAGGGCTTTGCTCTTTCTATTTGTTGTTGATTCTTGAAAAAAATAAGCATTGTTTTTATGATGCCATGTAATGGTAGTGAACTGTGCCATAATCACCTTTACCATGATATGATTGTGTGAGATCATGATGTGAATGAGATTTTATGAGAGTTGGTCAGTTACAATAAGAGCTATCTTTTTCCATCGTTCTTTAGGAAAATGCTGCCCTGTAAAGAGAAAAACAACCCCTTTGAAGGTTGCTTAATTTGTAGTTGTATGCAAAATTAAATAACATATTTTTGAAGGCTCCACCAGTTGATATCTTTGTACTTATACCTGTGTATATTTGATCAAAAACATGAGGGACACCACAAAAAAAAATTGGTTTCAACTCTATGATATCCTCCACCAAAAGCTTCACATTTATGATCTCTGGATACAGAAGCTTCTAGTTTTACAAATGGGGCCAGGGATTCCAGTGCTTGGAAAAGAAGAGGACATTATTTTATCCCATTACCTACTATGTACTCTTCAATAGAAGAAGCAACATTTGCAACATCAACACCAACTAATTTTTCTTTTGCAAAGCCCTTAGCATAAAACACATGAGAGTTTGGATAACTCGGGCTTATCAAAGAGATCAATCTAAATGCCTCAAAGAGAAAGGCTGCCTATGACAGGGGCCTCAGACTAGTCAAATCTGGTACAACATAGTTTTCAGGTTGCATACATGGCACTGTAGAACCTAAGCTAAGATTTTATGATCCCTTCCATGGTAGATTTTAGATAGTATATAGCCTTTTCTTTGATCAATGATTATCCATTAAATGAAACAGTTCCTGATGTTAATCAAGAAAATGTGACAATCTTCGATAGCTAGTATGTATTCCAGTGTGTGAAGGTTGCAAACATTTATTATGTACAATATCTCAAGTTCCAGCTTGAGGAGGGTAAACGCACCATCGTACCCATTTTGATGATCATGCTGCCCCGCAACATGAGATGTAGCATGCATTGTTCTTTCTCTAGGAATGGTAGCTTCAAAGCCCCTTGAGAGGTAGTCACTCTTGGCAGTGAATAGTTCCACTATGTTTCTAAAAGTGAATAGCCATATATAGTGACAAGGTCACTGTCATTGCTTCCTTTGTTGCTACCCCTACTATGGTCTGATCCCTTAGGCTATTCACTGCCTTTGCTGCCATGATGTATTTTAACTTTGTCACATACCATCTTTGCACAAACTTGCAACTTTCATTTGCTCCCTGCCATGGTTCTTCAAGACATCCATGATTGATGTTTCTTTCAAAAATATATTGACAAGGTCACATTGGATTTTGCTTACCTCACTATTATTTCACTGGCTCACTGAAATCCTTAAAATTTTGTGCTTAATCACCATTGACAGATACTGTGCAACATAATGCCATTCATTTATGAACTTCAAAATTGAGCTCTTCATGGGGACTTGACAACCCCTTTGATCATGACTCCATGTTACCACTTGTAAACACTGTAACTTGATAGTGATCCGTCTTTAGATATAGATGCACATAGTTGTCTTCACAGGCACAAAAAAGGTTAGATGTACTCACCTTCTCTTGGACCTCTATCATGTGACTTCTTTCCTAGCAATTTTTTCCATGTTGTTTCATTGCATGCTTTCATTGTTGTTGTCCTGTCTCATGAGATCAACATGTATTGTCCTTTAATAATACTTCAATAGCACTGTCTTTGATTTATATTTTCTCATCTATCACTTTATGGCTGAAAGCATGATTACTAGTGCATTTGTTGATCTCATGTGCTTATGGACTGAAAAATGTTGCTCCAACCTTCATGACACCTGTAGCATCTTTGTTGCCTTGTAAATTTTTAAACTGCCTTCATGTCCTCACCAACTTTGCATTGCATATTGTTCCTAAATGAAAGCACTGTGGCAACAACCCACTTCACTGTTTGATCCCTTTACATCTTGCTCCTGTCACACAAATTTCCATTGCTCATTGATTCTTGTTGTCTCGTAGCACAAATGACAGTACCTGTGCTTCTTTCACTATTTATTACTGTACTACATGAATATTCTTTTCATTCCTTAAGGTCATTGTAACGGTACATTATCATGAGGCATGTGCATTAATCATTTTAAAACCTAGTCTGCATTGTATGGGTATTATATTCTGACTTTGGAGCCTTTAATGGTACTGTAGTATACATTCATTATTGTTGTCCTTCCATGACATGATAATACATGTTGCATGCATTGTTTACTGTCCTTATCAATGACAATGACCTTCACTTATTGCATTCATTTTCACAAGTACACCTATGAATGAACACTATCAATTCCATTTTGCCTCCTGTAGCTCATGCAAAGGTACTGTCCTTGTACTTGTATCATGACCTTGATCCAGCCATTGTTCTTGCTTATGTCATGTGTAATAAATACACACAGTTTCCTCATTGTAACCTTATTGGACAACCGCCTGTCACATATGTGGGTGACCTAACAGCTCACTTTCCTATGTGATGAGTGACTACCCAATAGGGTTGTGGTGAGAGGGGCTTGACAACAACTTGAAATGCTTCCTCATTATTTAATAGATGCATAATTGAACTTGATCCATCTATGAAATCACTTGATGCATAATTGAACTTGATGCATCTTTTGAATTTGATAATGAAAGTTGATCAACCGGTGTGATTCCATATTGATTTAATGCATTGATAAGAGATAAATATTTGATCAAGTTGCTCAATTTCCTTTCCTTTCAAAGCATGTTGAGCTCTAACCTTGTGGGAGCCACATTTACCCCACATGTTGTATTTGATCTGATAATGAAACAATAATTAGACTTTTCCTAAATCTGCACATGAAGCAAACAATTAGAAAATAAATGCATATGTTCAATGTTTTTGTTTAATGCACTTATGGATCAATTTATACATGCATAGGTAGGTGTGTATGTAAGGATTGAACCATTCATTGCTTAAATCCTCGCTCTGACGTCATATTTTCTTTAGGTGCAAGGTGAGGAGCACTACGGAGCTGGGAGGGACACAAGTGGTTCAGGGCAGCAACAACATGACAACGGGTGACTTGTAACCAGTCATTCATAGGCAATGACTGGTTCCATTCTTACATGCACATTCTTTCTTTGCTTTTACTTATTCATGTATGAATTGCTTCATATGTTCATTGAATAAGAGAGTTAGTCCCTTGGCTTGTGAGGGACATGTATATTTCAATATTATCAATAAAAGACTACATTTGTATACATGATTCTCTTTCTCGTTTGTTGTAATGCACCATTGAAATGAAAAAATGTAATTTGATTTACTTTGACAATCACTCCTTCATGCATATTGAAACTAGCAGTTTTATGGTTTATCTTTAAATGTTTAAACAACATGGAAAGAACAACACTAGGTTACCTGATTTCAGCTGAAAGCTAAAAATCAGGTAACACTTCTATCATCTAGGAATTGATATTTGATTTTGATGTGATTGCTTGGAGAAGAAGCCAGCTAGGGTTTCTACCATTTCCAACCATTGGGAATGAAAACTCTCATTGGTTTATGCAATTTTGAGGCTTTGAAACTATTAGTTGAATTATTGCTTGATTGTGGGCTTCATTCAGAGGTCCAATATGTGCTTGCATTAGAAAAATTTGTGGCCTTTGGCCAAGTTTTGGAGATAGAGATTTCATATCAACTTGTTGAAGCATTTTGGACAAATTTGAATTTGTCTTCAAGCTGCATATTTCATCACTAGAGGAAAACTGATTGGGCACTTTAGCATATCCATATTTCACATATATTGGAGAATATTTGTAGATTTGAGGAGTTCGATTCATGGGAGCATTGGAAAATTTTGATACCACACTCATCTATTTTGCAGAGGGTGATTTTATGTTGCACAACACATCCATTTGGAGGAGTCGATTATAGTTTTCATTGGTGATAAAAATTAGACTTCATCACATGGCTGGGCGCACTCACGGACCAGATGATTTTGTCATTTCAGGCCCCTAAAAATTAGACAAAGGAATCTTAAGGTTCGCTGGGCTCATACAGTGATAATCACTACATCTTGGGAATTCTAGGCGTCATCATCTTGGAGGATCGATTCATTTTTTGTGGCTACCATCAAGGCATATCAGGTTCTTTATATGTATGAAGTTTGCATTTCTTAGAGTTTTCTTTGTTGTCTCATACAACAAATATCATTATAATCATTATAGTTGCATCAGATATAATCGTTGTCTCAAGGCAGCAAGTGCAATCATTACTATAGTTGGCATAAGGAGAAATCGATATTGGCCTCATATGTATTCATTTCCAATTTTTTTCCTCATTGTCTTCATTGAATAGGAAGTGGGAGTTGGCTGCCATATGTTGTCTAAATTCCAAGTTTATAACATTTTAATCAAATTGTACAGGTCTGCATATAAAGAGTTTGACGAATTGTCTAGTGGCTGTAGGTGCACATTTCTCATGTGTAGGTCATATATATGCATCTAAAAATATAAAAAGAATTTCATTTGCATCTTAGTTATTTGATTAGACATCTTAGTGACCATCTGTAAGTTTTAAATTATCTTTGCACTCATCAAATAAAAAACAAAGCAAATTGAAACCAAGTCCAACAAGTTTAGAATTTGCAAGCAAAGTGTTTGACAATATTTCTTGGGGTTCAAATCAGCAACATAAGGTCAGATTGGGCAAGGGATATTACACATAAGGGGAGTTCATAAGAGTAAACAAGTAAAGTGCAAGACAGTTCAAACATTATTATCTTATGACTAGGACTTAAAGTCTCTTACAACTGGGACTTCAAGATTTATGTCATGTTTATGGCATTGAAAGAGGGTTCTTGTTGCACCATGCAACTTGAACAACCATAAAGGAACACCAGAAATGATATGACAGAGCATCACAAAGCAGGGACAAGGCAGTATCACTTAGATTCTAAACCCATAGACAAGGTCACCTTGAATGAACATACAACATTATGTAATGAAATATGAAGTACAATCAAAATAAGTTGGCATAGGGGCCATATAAATGAGCATAAATAAGTTGAATTCCAATACGATAGAGCCTGGAGGAGTTGATGCTCCAACTACAACCGATGAGTTGGTTATTATACAATCTGTTGAGTCAACAAAGGTGGATAATTTAGTTAACAAAGAGAGTTTTCTTGGTTTGCAAATATTCCACACAATGATATTGTGGTTCACGGTCACAAGGAACAAAACTAAAATAGGTTTGACAATCATCATAAAGCTAGTAATTATGGGTAGTTACAGGTAATTGGGACACTATTTTGGCAGGTCAAGTATGAGAAAGGACAACCACAATCAGATGGTAAAAGGATAGTCATAATTCTCATCATTGTGGTGAAAAAAATATATGCAAAAGAGGGCAGTCATCCTAAACAATGAAAGGAGATATGCATAAAGTGGTGAACAAATGACAATAGCTTAACATTAAAAAAAAGCTTTAAGACATAAGACAAATGGAAAAATCCTACACTCTCCTAAAGTATTTAATCATTCTAAAGACCATTTTCACATGTCCTTTAAACTAGAAGATAGAGTCAAGGAAATTTGATAAAGTAAAGTGCAGTTATTTTTGTTCCAAGCATCTAGGGGTAGGTTGGTGAGATGTGCACTTGGTTGAGGGAATATAGGAGGTAGTTTTGACTCATTTTGGAGCACCTACGAGCATCTAGGAGTTGTTCAAAGAGTATTCGTTGATGGACAAGGTCAATGAATGAAGTTTTCTTCATTTCAACACCTTTTTGGAGCAGTTTAAGGGGCTGAAAAATAGTGATAATTATTTTGGATGCACAAGGGGTTTGACCCAACAAGCCCCGTTTGGTAACTCAATTTTTAGGCATGCACAACACTAACACTTTTTGATCAATAAAAAAATTTATTTCACCTTCTTATTTGTTGTTCATTGTGCAAATCTTTTACATAGTTGATAAGTAATCTTGCAGTGATATCTTTGCATTCCTAGCTCCCAAACTTGTGGTGGTAATCTTGTGGTGATATCTTTGCAAATCTTTTAGATAGTTGATAAGTATGCATTTTTGCAAGTCATAACTTGTGTTAACCTATTAGAAATAGAATTTGAGTTGTGATAGCATTCCTAACTCCTTAATGTTATCTTTAACACACCAAACCTTGTTATGAAATACTTTTGCAAAAACATATGAAATACAAAATAAATAAATTTCATGTTTCCTTTTCACCCCTTTTCTCAACATGCAATAGTAGCATAGGTTAGATTAGGTGAAGTTCTGAGAAAACCAACCCTCTTTGGAGGTTGATCTCCACCATCTGAGCCTACACTCAAGGAGATCATCCCATGTTTCATGAGGTGGCTGAGTGATTTTATCAACTCTTGGCAAGGCTGCACACTTCCGTGACAACATTACCATAGAAACAGAGTATCCAAACATATTTAGAAAATCTAAATATATTAAATAACAACAAATAAATACATTCAAAAAATATATTATAAAATAAATGAGGTCGAACCCTTGAGGCAAGGCCAACCCTTTTATGGGCTCACCCCTATTGAGGGTCCAGTGGCCATCATAAGACATTTGGTGCACCTCCTCCACAAACTAAGGCAAGTAAAACAAAGCCTTGGGCTCATTTATCTAAAGAGAAGACAAGATTTTTTTAAAAATTTAAAAATATTAGTAATTAAACTGTTCATGAAGTGAACTGGTAATTCTTACTTCCTTGTATTAAGAAGAAGGGAATATTACAATATATAGCAATGACAAAGCACTGTAGGCATTTATGAATCTAGCTACTTCAACTAACTACAACTGTAGACATTTAAGATGTCTACCAACCACTACCTACTCACTATAGAAGACATTTAAGATGTCAACTAACTAATTACATTTAATATTAACCATTAACTATATAAAGATATATTATTCTAAGACCCTCCCTTAATGGTCAATCTATCAACAATACCAAATTGCCCCCTAAATTTGACAAACTTATCTGGGCTTAGAAACCTGGTGAGAATTGTTGATGTGTTTTTTATGCACTTTTCAACACAGGCAGTGTGTAGGTGCACTACCTCTCTTGAAAGACAATCTTCCACAATCAGATTGCAGAACACTATCCCAAGGTCTCTAATGTTAGGTCTTGACAGTGCTTGGAATATCTCAGTTGTTTTATGTAATTTGCTGGAATCACAAGGCGGTCTTACAGATGAGTTACAAAGCATGGAAGTTGGGTTTGCAAATGCAGTTTCAAAGTGCTGAAAGTGAATGAATAGTGGCTGTCCACTCAAAACATCAAGCTGAAACTCATCAAGTTCATCTGATTTAGCTTCATGGTGATGCTTTGGGTCCTACTCTAACCAAGGATTAAAAGAAATAGCAAAAGGAGAAGGGTTAAGAAAGCTATTCTAATCCTAAGCTACGAATGAACAGTAACAATGGTGGCTGCTAAAGTAGACAAGCTTCCTAAACTGGGTTTTGCTTGGCCAAGAGAAACCTACAGTTGCACAAAACCAGTGCAATCTTCTAAGGACTGCAGATTTTCAGATTACACACACACACATGCACATGTAATTGAACTAAGTTGCAGCAATGAAGTAAATAGCTCAGACTAGCTTTGCAAAGTGACTCATCATCAATGAACCACAAAAAGCATGAGCTGGAAATCCATCAAATACTGAAACAGCGATTTCCATTATCACTTCCATTCAAGAAACTAACACTAAAACTAACATGGAAGGAAAAACCATGCATGCAAGATAAGCAAAATCAAAGAAAACATCCATAAAATCATGCAATGTTTTCTTCTATTGCTGCAAATGCTTTTTACAACAGCTCTCCAACCCTTACAAATGAGGGGCAAGCCCCTATTTATAGTTTTCCAAAGCCCAAATGAATGGCTAGGATTGAATTACATCGAATGGCCTAGATTTAATTACATTAGGGTTTCACCTACCCAACAATATTCAGCAATTAAAAAATGCATTCCTTGTCTTTTCTCTGTTTTGTCTTGTAGTGCCCAGGTGCTGTAGCAGATTTGTCTTGTAGCTGATTTCCCTTTTTACTGTAGCAAAAACTGCCTGAAAATTGTCTTTTGTTTGATGTGCTTGCAGCGTCCTTCCTTTGATCAAGCGAGCTCATCGATGATTGGCATCAATGGATTGGTGGTCCCTGATTTGGGCAGAAAGCTCCTTAGAATTCATCATCATCTAGAAAAAGGTAGGACAACTCCCTCAATGGACCTCTCTGACAGACCTGCGGAAGGCTTCTTGACTCCTGCAAACACGAAGTGTCATAAGTGCATTTATACATGAGTTAAGGAAAATGTCAGTCAAACCTACAAATTCCCTATTAGATCTATCCATGCATCATCAAAAGATCTTGATATTCATATTTGGAGCTCATTTGGACCATAAACATTAATGCGTGCTTCAAGGGTCTGCGGCGAGCCGGTGGAAAAGCGGAAAGCGGGGAGCCGGGAGTCAAAAGCCGGGAAGAAGAATCCGGATGTTCGTAAGGAAGGCGGAGGATTTCAAAGGGTAAAGGCGGCCGGGAGAGAAGGAGGTGGCGCGGATGTTAAGAGCGAAAGCCCCGGAGGCCAATTCGAAGAATCTGGGGAAGAATGGCAGCTGGATGTTCAATAGGGAGAGGAGCTCCGGAACACAATGTAGAGGTCGTTCCGGCTCCGGAAAAGGAAGGTGGAGGTGGAGTTCCGGCGGAGAAAGCGAAGCCGTTCTAAATGGCCAAGAGCCGGAAGAGAGTTCGCCGGCCGGGCGGAGCGGAAAGCGGCTGGGAGGGCGAAAACCGGAAAGGGAGTAGGGGTTTCAGCCAGGGAAGGCGAAATAGCCACGGAGAAGCGGCCGGAATGGAGGAAGAGGCACCGGAGTTCAAAAGCCTGGAAGGACGCGGAGGAACCGGAGCGGTGGAAGAAGGAGGGCCGAGTTCCGAGAGCCGAAAGCTCTAACGTTTGGAACTCCGGAGGTCAAGGGAGTGAAAGCTCAAACGCGGGAGGAAGCGGAGCGGTGACCACGGAGGCCGGAGAAAGCCGAAGGTAACCGCCGAAAGTTCAAAAGCAGCCCGGCCGAAACCGGAAAAGCAATAGAGGGCGGGAAAGCCGGAAGGAGAGGAAGTTAGCAAATGAAATTTAAAAGCCGAAGGGAAAATTCAGAACGGAAAACAAAGCAAAGGAGGGGACGGTTCAAAATACTCGAAACCACGAAACCAAACTTTGATGAAACCTTGGCAGTTCATTTTACGCTAAAACACATCGGAGATCCAAAAAGGGACCCCAAAGTCAAAATGAGAAGCGGGGCCGACGGGGGTCCACGGATGTTTCAAAACAACCAAAAGCAAGACAAAACGAAGAGGATGGGGACTTCATTTCTGTAGTTGAATACAAAGTAGGTGAATTTGGGTAGGGGATTTAATCGTTTGAAGGCACGTGACCAATTTGGGCTTGAAAATGGGGCACGCAAAACAAGACAGGAGCAAAGCAGCCTATCGGGAGCGAAAAAAAGGGGGTCCCTGCCTACGGTGGGGCGTGTGTGCAAAACATGCACAACAAGAATATCTGCAATTTGATCCACTGTCGGAACATACTACAGTTGACAGAATATATTGTAGTTGAACTAATTTGTCTTCTACCAGCTTGTGGATGTAGTGACAATGAAGCTCGAAATGCTTGGTACGTTCATGGAAGATTGGACTTTTGGCCAGTTTGAGCACCCCTTGAATATCAGTGTACAAGGGAGAAGGTCCTGCTTGTGACATGTGCATGTCATAAAGCATCATGTGGAGCCAAACTACCTCACAAGTTTCGCAGGACAAATTTTAAGGCAAAAATAAAACCCTAGCATAGATTTCAAGGTATAAAACAAATGCAGAGTTTTTAAGAAAAAACCCAAAAAAATTGAAGAATACCCAAAAAAATTTGGCAGCACCCACTTGCACAAATTTTGAGGCATGGAAAACAAGGTACCCAAAAAATCAAAAGACAACCTAGTTGAGATCTCAAAAACCCACCAAGAATCTACGATCAAAATAATTTTTCGGCTTAAAACTGAAGGTAAAAACCCCGGCCGATTTCACAGAGACCCTAGGTAGCCATGAAAATTCAAAAAATTATAGAGAATTTAGGAAAACATGCCTAGCAGGAACAACAAAGCAAGGGCACAGATCACGTCCATAATGGAGACAAGAATGCGGCCCAGAAAAAATAAAAAATTGTGCCCAAAAATGTCTGAAAAACACAGCTTTAGAGGAGCAAAAAAACGTGTAGAAAGGGGCTGAAAAAACTCAAAGGAAACCTATCCAAATCCTGCACAAAATCTCTAAGAAATGCATCCAACAAAGGGTTCACAAAATATGTGCCCAAGAGTCAAAATCGTGGCTAAAACAGGTGAAAACACACGCCTAGAAAAGTTTGAAAGTCGTGCTCAAAATAAACACCCACCCAGGAGCAAAAGAGACCACAAAAAAATCCATAGGCCTAGGGCACAAGTCTGCAAAAAAAAATACCTGTGATTTTTTCCTTTAACAGGAGCATGAAAATCTAAAACACTTAGCCACGATTTTTTCTTTTGCACAAAATCCCTCAATTTTCAGAATACAAAGAGCCACAAAAATTCAAACTTCAAGAGCTTTTAAAATTTTTCTTTCAAAATTTTTTAGAAGATTAATTTTCAATCACTTGGGCTCTGATACCATGTTCATGAAGTGAACTAGTAATTATTACTTGCTCTTATTAAGAAGAAGAGAAGAGTAAAATATATAGTAGTGACAAAGCACTATAGGCATTTATGAATCTAGCTACTTCAGCTAACTACAACTATAGACATTTAAGATGTGTACCAATCTCTACCTACTCACTACAAAAGACATTTAAGATGTCAACTAACTAATTACATTTAATATTGACCATTAACTATACAGAGATATATTATTCTAACATAAAACCTCAACAAATAATTTTACCTAATAGAAAATGAATGACTACCATATGGTAGTCATGTTGGCTCGTTCTACCTACACAGGCCTACAAAATTTTCTTGGGTATGAGAAGATTTTCACAGAGGAAATGATAATCCTGCAACCAATAGAATAGAACCAAATAATAAAAAGAAAGTTTAGGGTCAATAGATGTATGTTTTAGGGTTTCATAAGCTATTTTCTTTTGGTGATTTTAAATGAAATGTTCAATCAAAATAATGGCACTAGTTTAAGAATAGGTAAGTATATAATTACAAAAATAAACAACAAATAGCTTTGCTCGAATGTCCTTGTTGGGAATGCATTTTTTTAGTTATCTTATCTTACACCCCCTTTAACTTTTTTTTACAATTGCCTCTCTATTTCACGAGGATCATAGTATTCAACATTAAAAACCATTAATCTATATTTGTACAATAGTAATATATGGCATGATGGATTAATCAATTATCATCTCAATAATTTATAATTAACAATCAAAGTGGTTATTAAGATTACTCGAGAGTATCAATATTAAATCATGTGTTAGGCCATCAAAATTATTATATGGGTTTAATCATAATCAATTAGTTGTGTTGTGGTTGTGGTTCTATTTTTACTGATACTCTAACTGGAAGAATGAGATAATGGTAGATATAGCCACAAAATTATCATCATAACTTCCTTAATAGTATCACATTTAAAGCCATTAAGTTTGCAATGGTATATTTGATATTTCTATTTATGACATACAATGAAATAGTCACCTTCGCCCCCCTTCCCCCCCCCTCACACCTCCAATTAAATTTTGTTAACCATATGTAACTAGTGTGGAAGCCTTGTTAAGTAAAAAAGAAGAAGAGGGGGGTGAATGTTGCTTACATTGCATCATATTATCATGGTGCAAGATACTAAGTGCAAGTCAATAGAAAATATAGGGTTAAGCCTACAAATATTATATAAGGATGTGACCTCATGGAAATTGTTTATATAAGTTGTATGAACTAATGTATAGGTGTACACAATTCTTAGAAGGTAGAAACCCCACACTTATAGTCAAGTTGTTGCACATTTTATGGTAAGGTCAATAGAACTAAGTAAAAAAAAAAAATTGTCATGTTTTATTACCATGGTTTATTCTCATGACAAGTGGGCATCATAGTACAAGACTCATATGTGGTACCTTCTTCCCTTTGATCATGCAATGTGTAATTCATATTAATGTGGATAGGAGTGTAGGGTTCAATGTAATTTTTTGTAATTGATTATGAATTTATGACCATCTTTATACCATATCTTGTCCTAAATAACATATTGGACCTATTAGAGGATAATTATCTACCAATTTTGATAGTGAATTCTCTAGATAAGAAAATAGCCAATAAGGTAGGGAGCTCTATGATTGATGTCTTACAACATGGTGCAACTAGAGCATACATGCAAGGTAAAATTTAGGTCCTTAATGACTCTTAGTGTCTTAATATTAGTTTTGTCTAGTTGCACGACTTCATTAGTCACGGGTTCATATTTAATTCCAAGAAGATCAACTACTTTCTTGGGAATAATAGAGTTGATAGCCCTTAAATCTATCATTTAATTGTGAAATATATGATCCCCAATAATTAAAGATAAATAGAAGGGTGGTTACTTACTGATTTTTCTTGAATTCCCTTCCTACTTGAGTTGCGCAAAGATGGTTGGAACTATGCCTCCTTGTTTTGTTGACGTATCATTTGGTCACTTAAATCCCTCCAAATCTTGTTGCAATTAAATTCCTTCAAGATGGGATAGACGAGGCCTCCCATATGATGATGTTCAAGTTAGCCTTCTTCCTTTGATCAACTATATTGAAAGGAACATTGCTAACCTTCAAGGGAATTTTTGGAACAACAAGATCCAACTTTGCTAATGACCTATTTGGAGTCAATCTTGTGTTTTATTTTGTTTCGTGACAGTTTGATCTAGCTGTAACACCCTTGCATTACCTATTGTACCAAAAAATGTAGTACCATGGA
Source organism: Sequoia sempervirens (assembly GCA_007258455.2). Classification (NCBI taxonomy): domain Eukaryota; kingdom Viridiplantae; phylum Streptophyta; class Pinopsida; order Cupressales; family Cupressaceae; genus Sequoia; species Sequoia sempervirens. The sequence continues at coordinate 7,466 of VDFB02362515.1, read as the reverse complement.
GAGGTTGAGAGGTTGATGCTACACTATCAACACCCAATTGGTTCAAGCCACAAAATTTTGTTTTGCTCTATTTGAAAAATGTAGAATCTCCTGATATGTGACCTTGTCTACCCATAACTCCTTCACTTGCATCAAATTGTTGCCATGAAGTAGAAGGTTCATTTTGAACCACTAAAGTTTACATACACTCACCATTTTGACACATTATGATTATGTGGCTGATTACATGGATGACACCAATCCTTTCTTGGGCAAGATTGTTTTGTTGAAATAGGAGCTTTTGACATGGTTGTAGTAGCTAGGTTTATAGTGTTCAATGGTTTAACATAATTCCATTGGTTTTACCATTGATATGGTTGGCTATTTTATTGGTATCTCTAATTTTGAGGTTGATAAGGCCTATTTGATATTTCAAATATTCCCATCAATTAATATTGACTCCTTTGAAAATTTGTAGCTTGACTTCATCTTCACCTTGAATATTATCGACCTCCTTGTTATGAGTGTCTCATGGTGTCTTGGAGTTTACATTAAGAATATTTGCGGCACCTTTGGTTCAAAGCTACGACTCCAGTAAGAAATTAAAGTGACTAATTTGAAGCTACAATGGCCAGTCATAATGACCATAAGAAAAATGTTCAATAGAGCTGTTCACTCATAATTTCCATGAACTTATATACAACATCCTTTGTATTCCCGATTAAACATTCAAAATTTGGTACAACCAATGAAATACTTGACAAAGCGCATATTGTAACATTCAGGAGGATGTAATTAACACCACCGATATACTGGAGAATGCGACCTTAACAATTAAACTTCCTTTATGGAGTGCAAGCCTAAAAAATTGATTCAATCGATCATTCCTTGTGTTGTTGTAAACCCTCCCTTAGCCGATGACTCGGCAAGCTTAATAATATATGATTCACCCCCTTGGGTTAATTCAATCTTTAATTGCAAAGCTTCATAATTGTCTTGTGTATTAATCAAGGACTAGATTTCTTTTTATGATAGTTAGTGCCTAAGAATAATTCATTCCTGTCTCCCAAAACTTAGCCTGTTTCATATAATTGCAGCGGGTCTAACCAAATGACAATTGAATATAAAATATGCTTAAATTTAACTTTAGTGCAATAGTTCATGCAGAAACCTGAATTCTGATGACTCTTAATTGAATTATATGGAAGTTCAAGCTCTATATGATAAAGTATGGTCACCTCAATTTGCAGACTTGGAGCATCTAAAAATCACCAACTTGAACTCGTCCAATCTCTTCTTCGAAGACTACACTTTTTTATTTTTTTGCTTTTTCTAAAGATTCACAAACTTTGAAAACTTCAATCATTTAGTACCAAGCAAGAAACTATATATCTTCTCCAGCTATCAGTCAAGGAAAATCTTTCATTGTCGAAGCCAATCCTCTTTCAGAGGTCACCCCACCTCAGAAAGGTTGTGAACCACGTCCACCAACAAAACTTGTTCCAAAAACCCAAAATCTAACTTGCTAACAATGAGCTCCTCCATTCTTTTATTCATCTCCTCCTTGTAACTCCTGGTGACTATTCAAATTCTCCTCTTTTTGCCTTTCAGTTTTAATTTTGTCTTTTTTGAGAATTCACTTTTTAAAAGTAACTCAATTTATTTATTTAACTTTTCTAACTTAAGTTACTTTTTCTCAACTAAATAATTAATTTAAGTGTCTATTTTAATTTAGCCCTTTTTGACAACATTAAATTAATTATTTAATTGCAATGTTGACTCGAAATTGGGGACATTACAATGCCTTACCTAAATAAGTTGAAATTACTAGAAAAATATCATTACCAAACTTTTATATGCTTGGAAAATTTGAAGTCTCCTCACTTCAAATGAAGTCTCTTGGAAACACTCATTTGGAGGTGACCCTCCAAGAAAAAATACATTTCTTTTGGGCCCTTTCCATTGACCTTTTCACTCTAATTGGAAAAACACACACTTTTCATGACTCACCACTTTTCCATCACTAAGTTTGTTGTTTCAACTTCACTTTGACAAACACACCAAAATGAAATGCTTTTCAGATATGTCAAACTTTTTCCAATTGATCATTTTCAAGCATGGATATGCCACTTCTTGATACTTAACCAATGGGCGAATGTAATGTCCCCTTCCTAGCTAGTGGCTTGAGGAACAAGGTTATCCTATTACTATGGTTTCTGTAGGCTAACAGGAGGATTAGGGAATCTTTCTAAGAGGTTTCAGGACTTGTCCTTGTTACTTACTATTTTTAGTAAGTAAAATTTTAGGTTAGTAATGACATACTTGCAATTGATATTGGTCATGGGACACTCTCGAGTGGTCATTTGGATATCTAGGCCAGGATTTATGGATTTATTAAGTCACATTATTTAATAATATTCTATTATTAAGTGATTTAGTGATTTAATGTTATAAAGTGAAAGTGACTTTATTAAAAGAATATCTTAAGTCACTTTATAAAGTATTTAAGTGAAATAAGTCACTTTATAAAATATTTAAGTGAAATAAGTCACTTTATGAAGTATTTAAGTGAAATAAGTCATTTTATGAAATATTTAAGTCACATTATTTAATAATATTCTATTATTAAGTGATTTAGTGATTTAATGAACTATAAAGTGAAAGTCACTTTATTAAAAGAATATCTTAAGTCATTAATTTTGCATCTTGACCTCCCAAGTTCAGACTTAGTCCATTGACTTAACAAAAAATTTACAATCTATCAACACATAATATGAACCAAAATGAAAGATTTTAAATGTAGTATCATTAAAACCTCAAATCTATATCAAATCTGACCTCAGTTATAACAAGAAATCAAAAAACATAAATGAATAAACCAAAACAACCAAAACAAAGTTACCCAATTTTGATTATTGTTGTGCCATGGAGGTAGATTTGCTAAAAAATGGATGAAATGTGGTTGCTCAAACCATAAACATGACATTGCAAAGATTACAGATCCCCCTCTTAAAATGACTCATGAGAGGATAGATTTATAGGTTTGGTAGGATGAAGATCATCATTGAGATTTCATAAGACTTGAATGGCTTAGATCAAGCTTGTTGGGTAGTTGAGAGATGGAGGGAAAAGATAAATCAAGAATTATTTAACTTCAAATTGTCTTTTTCAAAGATATTTATCATATGTATGTCTTTTCCAGAGATAGTTATCATATGCATGATGACATATAAAAGAAATATTGAATTTATTTTTCGGTGGTTATGAGGGGATTTAATTTAAATCACGTGGAAAAAGGACATGAATTAGGAAATAAGACTTAGGAGATTCATTTAGGACTTAGGGAAAATGGATCAGGATTTAAGGAGAATTTGATTATTAGGATAAATGATGGAAGTATGATCTAGGATATTTTTAGGTGTACAATTTTCCCCTCTTCGAGTTGATATTGTGAATAAAAGAACCAATGCCATATCAAAGAAGAATAAAAATACAGATGTGATGTGATGGTGTAATGAAATAACTTGCCCAAGAAGAATATAATATGAAATATGCTACAGATACTTGATAATAATATGCCACTTCGAGGGGGAAACCTCCTAATCCACTTCGAGGGGGATACCTCCAATAGTATTCAATAAGAACACAATACTCAACATGATGATGAAATAAGACTCACAACCTCCTATATATACCTAATTATGCCTAGGATATCACCTAGGCTGACCTAGATAGCCCTATATAAATCTTAGGCCGACCTAAGCAACTAAATAACAATATACTAATGATAATATGACTTAATTAAGAGTTAATATAGCCACAAGCCGACTATTCATAACCATGTACGCTATGGAAGCAAGGGCATAACATGGCCCTCACCTTAACAAAAATGTTGTCCTCAATGTAGAACAATTGTGGTAGTTTCTTCATATAATCTTCATCATCCCATGTGGTAACTTCAACTAGAAAATATTTCCTTATAATGAGGTAACTTGGAACTTTTGATGTCCTCATCTTCTTGAAAATTAACTTCAGCTCCAAGATGTGTCTTCTCCCTTTGCATCAAGCTCTTGATGGTGATGAATGTGTTCTTCCTTTACTTGAACCTTTTGATGCCGAGAAATCTTTATGAATATTTGATTTGAACTTTCATTGTTTACGAGCCGGAGCGGATCTTTGTCTTATAAGAGTTCGAATATAAGCCATATTCTCCCGGTCATCCATCTTTAGGAAATTTCGATTTAGATCGATGATTATCCGAGTTAATTCGATCCTGACAATGAGTTCTCCTGATATCTTCCCCTTGCCAGGCCCCACAAGGAGTGGAACCAATAATTTTAAAATAAATCACACAAAATGAAAGTCTCCCTTGAATTCTCTAGCAAAAAATTTCTATTCTATTAGGGATTAGCTGGTTCCCCGGCCGCTAACCCATCCTTATCAAAAGAGCCTCCTCTCCCCGGGATGTGACAACATTCTTTTTGCCCCTTGTTGCAGGCCCCATCATGATGGGAACCAATAATTTTGAAATAAATCACACAAATGTAACTTGAATTCTCTAAAAAATTTACTGTAACTTAGGGCCAAAATACCTCTCACACCTAGAAAAATCTCCAAGAAATAAGCAAATTTGCAACCTTGAGAGTGATATTTGTGGAAACCTTGATTTTTCAATAACTTGCATAGTTATAATCCAATTTCTCTAAATTTTTTTATTGTAGGCTCCTTTAGTATGTCTTCAAAAACCCAATAAAAATTAGGATCCAATTCATAAATATGTGAGAGATATGAAGATTCCAAATAAGTTGAGTAGAAACCCTAATTTTGTAATAATTCACTCAATTCTTCTCCAACTCCTCTGAAATCTAGACTGTAGCTTCTTTAAAATCCCCTTAAGAATCAAAAAAAAAATTGCCAAAATCTAAAAGATATGCTCTTCCCAAAAATTGCCTCCAATATTGAGAAAAAAATATGCCTCTATGGTGCCAAGATCATCCTCTAATACCACTTGTAATGAAATAACTTGCACAAGAAGAATATAATATCAAATATGCTACAAATAATTGATAATAATATGCCACTTCAAGGGGGCAACCTACTAATTCACTTCTAGGGGGATACCTCCAATAGTCTTCAATAAGAACACAATACTCAACATGATGATGAAATAAGACTCACAACCTCCCATATATACCTATTTATGCCTAGGATATCACCCAAGCCGACCTAGATAGCCCTATATAAGTATTAGGCCAACCTAAACAACTAAATAACAATATAATAATGATAATATGACCTAATTAAGAGTTAAGATAGCCACAAGCTGACTATTCATAACCATATATGCTATGGAAGAAAGGGAATGACATATCAAAGAAGAATATAAATATAGATGTGATGTGATGTGATGGAAAAAGGATAAGACTAATAAAAATAAGGATGCGATAATGCCCCATTGATAGGATAAAAAAGTCTTAAGAACATGGTTAGGCTCTCCAAATGGATGAAAAGGAAAGATAAAGAAAGGTAGTCATATTGAATCAATGTGAGCAACCTAATGTTTGATATAGCACTTGATGTTATGCACCAAGGTATGAAGATCAGGGTTACGTTGTGTCAAATGCATAAAGGACTGAAAGGTTCAAGAAAAAATATGTCTATAACACCATGATGTCTTTATGGCATGTATGTTGCAAGGATCGACATAGATGATAACACACACACAAGCAAAGCAATCAGGAATGTATAAAATGATTACAAATACAAACACAATTTTTCTAACTGTTAAAATAAAAATTAATGATTGATTAATTGATGATGATGATGATAACATTGTTGATAAGGGAACAATATACCCCAAGAATAATTCGAGAGGCTTGATAATGATATACCTTGATGATGATGGTTCATTGGATTGAGTTAATTAAGATTTTGCAACAAGGTTGGGAATAAAATTATTAAATTCTTTCAAGACGATTGGCTAGATCACTTGTAAAGATGTGTGGAGAAGAATAGCTTGTAGTGGATTAATTATTATAGGATTGTGTTTGATTGCTTAGGATGATTGTAGTGGGTTAATATTGGATTATGACATTGGGTTGCATTTGGATGGGATTATTGTCTCTATATGATAAATAATTACAAGGGAGCATCAAGTCTAGATACAAGGATGTCAAATAGGTTGACTAAGGATAATTGGCTTAATGAATTGGAGGGGTGGATTAAAGGATTGTTGATAGTGAATCGAAAGGAAGATTGATGGGTTACAAAATTACAATTAATGTGAAGAATATTATTGTGTTAAGAGTATTAATGATAGTGGATGGAAGGGAAATATGTGACCTCCAAGTACTATGTCACAAAGGAATATATGGATCTAGAAATGAATTGTCATAATAAACAGTGACAACAAAAAACCAAATCACAATCACATAGTCATTCAATAAAGCTTAAGGAAATTGCATAAACAATGAATCAAACCCGCAATAACAAAATCATACAATCACGTTGCTTCTCTCCATTGTTCTTCAATTGTACCTTGAAGAATGGTGTTGAAGTTTCTCTAAAATTTGAGCACAAATCACTTAGAAATGATAATTATAGCATATACATACATGCATTTATATGTATACATATACATACATGCAATTATATATATATAATAAACTATACATAAAAACATATATATACATACATATGAATGTATATATATTCTTGGATGGGGACCTGTGTTCCTTTAAAGTGAAACTCGTACTATAGATATATATGCATTTATATATATCTACATACCTATATATTAATGTATATATACATGCATGTCTATATATATATGTATGTATATTTGTACATACATACATATACATAGATATCCACATATACATAAATACATATATACATACATATGTAGACATATATATCTATATATATACATGTATACATGTATGTATACATATACATATATACATATATATGTGTGTGTGTGTGTATGCATACATACATATGTATGTATGGATATAGATGTATGTATATACATATATACTTTTGGCAGTTGTTGTCATTGATGTTAACACTAAGGAGATTGTTGGCAACTATTGACAACACTTGAATAATAAGTTGTTAGTCCTTGGCATTGGTTGTCTTTGTTATATTCAGTTTGGGCTAACATTGGTGATGGAGTTCATGGTTGAATTTCATGCCTTATCAAAGAAGAGTTGTTGAAGTTCATACAATGCATCATTATTGTCAGCAAAGTCAAGATTTCACTATGATTTATTCAGATGAGGATTAAAAGCATTAAGATGAGGATTAGAAGCATGACTAATAATGGAGAGATGTTGTTGAAGGTCTATTGTATGTCTTATGCTCTCTTATGATGTTCCTAACAATATATCTGTTGTTGAAAGGAAGCTTTGGCCTTCGCAAGTTGCTTAAGTGTTTCTAGTTTAGGAAGTTGCAATGAAGTCTATCTTGGGGAATGCTCTACATTC
>VDFB02362514.1:0-26416 GCA_007258455.2 Sequoia sempervirens | reverse complement strand
ATAAGCTTCCTGAAAATATAAATTTAAATACATTTAATTTGATTATTATATTTATTTTTTATTTCTTGTGAATGTAGTTTTTTCACCGAAAATCAAGCTATTTGTTCTACACATGTGGAAAAATAGTATACTAGAAAAATAAATTATAAAAAAATATATCTATGCTAGGTATTGATTTCCTTGATCTAGCAAAAAAAAAAAATTGAATTTCGATACATACAAAGAAAGTTATGTTGTATACGGTCTTTCTATGTCTAAATTGTTATTGGTTTGAGTTCAAAACTTAATTAAGAAAAAATATATCCAATAAAACACTATGAAACCAAATGAAAGTGCTAGATATCATAGTTACAAATCTAAATTAAAAAAAAAATAGAATTTTACCCTTCATAGAAAAAATTTATGTTGTATATGGTGAACATCACTCTTTAAAAATGGTGTTTACTATTAAAAAATAGTTTTCGAAGTAGATGGAAAAAGAAATGCAATATGATTCTAAAAAAATTAAAAATTATATATTTAGAATCTATAAACAAAATGTCACAAATCACTAGTTTGCATCATCTTCAAATTCCTCATGGTTTAGCAGCTATAGTTGCTTGAAAGTGAATATTTAGTTAAAAAAATTAGTTCAATGTCTAATTTGGCCAAAAATTGTAAACTAGTATTGTGGGAATCACCCATTGTCAAATAGGCACGAAATATTTTTGCTATGAAGAATGAAAGGTTGACATTATCAGAATTGGGTATGGGCTTCCATCAAATATTTTGATGCTTTTTCAATAGAAGTTATTCCCAGGGAACTTAATTCTAGAGTCAACTCATTAGTAGTCTTTGATTCCCTACTACTCCCACATCCATATTTCAAGGATAAATCATACATGATCGAGTTGATTTATAGACCTGGTGTCCCTGATAATGTTAACCATTGGTAGGTTTTTGAGAATGATGAACAAATTCAGGCCTTCTTAGAAAACACTGAAGCTTTTGCTCAAGCTTTCTTCAAAGGGAGTGGTAATGAATGAAAAGAATTATATCTTGACAATAAAGGTGACCTTAAATATGGAATCATTTAGCTAAAGGGTAACAAGATTCCTAAGGGGTTAGTGTCCTTCGAGTATTTATTTGACCGCCATGATTAGTCATAAAATGAAAGATAAGTGAATCTACTAACCACTCTGGTGAGTTTGAAGCGATTAATATTGGAGATCCTAATTCTCCAAAGATGGTCTATATCAGGAAATGTTGCTCACTAGAAGAAAGAGAAAAGTTGATAACTCCACTCATCAAATATAAGGATGTTTTCGCTTGGTACTACAACGATCTGAAGAATTTCATGAATGGGAAATTCCAACATCATATTCCACTAAAGGAAGGGAAAGCTGCTTTTAGGCAAAAATAGAGGAACTCAAATCCTAAAGTGATGGATGCAATTTTTCAAGGATATTGAAAAGATTTTGAAGGCTCGGATAATATACCCCATACAATATTCTACCTGGATTGCAAACATCATTCCAATTTGCAAGAAAAATGAAGAAATAAGGATTTGTATGGATTTTAAGAATTTGAATCAGGCATCATTGAAAGACAATTATCCACTCCCGAATATGGGCCATATACTACAAACAGTTGTTGGCTTGTAGATGATGTCTATACTAGATGATTTTTCTAGTTATAACCAGATTAGTGTGGCTCAGAAAGATCAACATAAAACAACATTTACCACACCCTCGGGAACATTTTCTTACAATCGGATGCCCTTTGGGATTATAAATGCAAGAGCAACATTTCAACGAGCTATGGAATTATCTTTTGGAGATCTCACAAATAAAATTAAAGTTTTCTATCTCGATGACTTAACAATGTTTTTCAAAAGGAGAGAAGATCATCTGAAAGATTTGGAACAAGTCCTGTAAAGGTGCAAAGAACATGGTATATCTCTTAATCCTGAGAAATTTTTTTTGCTATCGTTGAGGAAATCTTGGGTCATATTGTTTCCAAAGGAGTGAGAATAGATCCAAAAAGGGTCAAAGCTATCCTCCAGTTAAGCCTACCTTCTAGCAGAATCGGTGTAAAGTCTTTTTTTGGCCAAGTCAACTTCCTGAGGAAGTTTGTCCTAGATTTTTTTGAAATCACTAAGTATATCGTGGAAATGATGAAAAAAAAAGTCTTTAGATGGATTGAAGCTAGGAAGAAAGCCTTCAATGACATTAAAGAAGCAATTTCCCAAGATCCTTTTCTAGTTAGTCTCAACTTCAATAAAGATTTCATCATTTATTGTTATGCTTCAAAGCACACTGTGTCTACTATTTTGCTTCAGGAAATGAAAATAATGTGTAAGCGCCTATTTCTTTTATGAGCAAGCCACTAAAAAAGAATGAGCTAAATTATTCTCAAATTGAGAATCATGCATTTAAAGTAGTCAAGGTGGTTAATTAGTTTCACTTCTATATTTTGCATTCACATTCAATTTTGTATGTACCAGATCCCACCGTTAAAAGCATTCTAACTCAATAGGATATTAGCTTTAGTAGAAGGGGTAGCTATATTGCAAAAGTGTAAGAATATGATTTATACCTTAAGCCTACAAAGCTAGTCAGGGGAAGAGGAATCTGCAAATTGATGGTAGAAGATCAGAAAGGATCAGAAGGTGATGAAGATCTACCTTTAGTGCTGACTGTTAGTCTATAAGACGAATGGTTTTCTAACATAGCTTATTTCCTCACCTATGGAGAATTCCCTAAACACCTCTCAAGTAAGTAGAAAATAAATTTAAATTTAAAAGCAGCTAATTATATTATTTGGGATGATACTTTGTATAAGTGTAGCATAGATGGGACATTCTTGAAGTACGTAGACAAAGGGCAACAGGAAATATTACTCACCATCTTTCCCAATGAAGCATGTGGGGGTCATTTCTCCACCACTATGACTACATTCAAAATTTTAAGACATGGCTATTACTAGCCCAGAATGTTCAAAGATTCCTATCATTGGGTGGCCAAATGCGCAAAATGTAGACTATTTGCAAGAAGACCTCAACTAGCAGCTTTACCACTTAGGCCTATCGTAATTGATAGACCATTCTAAAAATGGGGTCTTAATTTCATTAGGCCAATTAGTCCTCAATCTAGTGGTGGTCACACTCACATCCTCATAGCTACATATTACTTTACTAAGTGGGTAGAAGTAGTTCTCGTCAACAGAATCACTTTTGAGGTGGTTTGTGACTTCATCAAAGATAATATTTTGGTCAGATTTGGAGTCCCCTACAAGTTAGTTGTTGATAATGCAATAAGCTTCTCTTCTAGTGAGATATCTCTTTTTTGTTATGACTATGGTATTTCCTTATCCCATTCAGTTGACTATTATTGTCAAGGGAAAGGTCAGGCCAAATCCAACAACAAGAATTTAGTGAATATCATGATGAAGAAGTTGGTAGACGAGAATCAGAAGGATTGGCATAAGAAGTTGTATGAAGCTCTTTGGGCAGAAAAAACAACTCCAAAAAAGGAAATTGGTATGAATCCTTTTGAAATAGTATATGGGTTGGGAAGTGTACTTCCTCTACCACTAGAATTGTCTACATGTAAACTGCAAACCACTATCAAAGATCATGAATTTAGTGATGCCTTAGAGAAGAGAATTTTATATTTGACCAAAATTGAAGAACAATGGGAAGAGATGGTTGATATAATAACCATGCATCAAGCTAAAGTTAAGAATATTCTTGACAAAAGGTCCATACCAAGGAATTTTATGGGGTGTTGCCACAATAGTGGTTTACACTTTCTAGGAGATCTTGATTTTTGTTGAAATCACATATTTTTAGAAAATATAATGATTTAAGCCTTGAAAAGTTTCATTTAAAGTATTTCAATTTAAGATGGTTTGACCAAACCACCATAGACCAAGCCCACTTGAATAGAACCCTGCTAGTTTTAAACCATACCTATAATGGAGTCTCTTTTACACCTATCAAAATGTTGATAAAAAACCACTTTTGATTTACTTTTGGGGCATCAAATGAATTCATTAAAAAAATTATTTTTGTAAGTATGTATTCCTTATTATAAGCTTCCAAAAAGTATAATTTTAATTAAATTTAATTTGATTATTATTATTTTATTTTTTTTCTTGTGAATGTAGGCTTTTTACCGAAAATCAAGCTCTTTGTTCTACACATGTGGAAAAATAGAAGATTATCAAAAAAAAATGAAAAATATGAGTGCACCAGATATTGAAGTCCTTGATCCAATAGAAAAAAAATTAATTTTGATACATATAAAAAAAGTTGTGTTATACAATCTGCCTATGTTTGAATTGTAATTGGTTTGACTTCGAAACTTGATTAAGGAAAAAATATTCATTAAAACACTATGAAACCAATTGGAAGCACTAGATATCATAGTTACAAATATAAATTTGAAAAAATTAGAACTTTATCCTTCATGGAAAAAAGTTGTGTGTTATACGGTGAGCATCACTCAAAAATGGCGTTTACTGAAAAAAACTAGTTTTCGAAGGAGATGGAAAAAGAAGTGCAATATGATTCCCAAAATTTTGAAAAAAATATATTTAGAATCTACAAAAAAAATGTCACAAATCACTAGCTTACATCATCTTCAAATTCCCTGGTTTAGCCACTATAGGTGTTCGAAAGTGAAGATTTAGTTAGAAAAAATTGATTCAGTGTCCTGTTTAGCCAAAATTTGTAAACTAGTATTGTGGGATCACCCTATGGTTGGAGATTAAATCTTATTATGGGAAAAATACAAAGAGCCCAAAGGTGCTCATAGGAAATTTGATGCATTCTGGATCGGTCCCTTCAAAATCACTCATGAGTGCAAACCCAACACGTTTTGTCTGGCATACTTTCATGATACTCCCCTACCTATCCCCTAAAATGGGCAAGACCTTAAGCTTTACCAGATTTTATCCCCCCTTTGGGGCCTTCTCTTGTACATAGTTAGTTTAGGTTTATTTTGTTTTGTTTTTAGTTTGTTTCCTTTTATCTAAGGGTGTAGTTCATACATGTCAACTTTGTTTCCCAATGGATAAAGAACTAATCTTGTTATTTTTGTGTCTAGGTTCCTCAGTTCATCCTTGTCAATATTCATCCCCAATCAGAGCCACTATTACCCCAAATTTTTGCTATCTTGCAAGATTTTTTCTACCCTACTCAGAAATCGGCTAATTCCTATGTCGGGCGGTGTTTTACACAACTCTACGAACTAAGGCAGTGTTTTCACTAGTTTGTATAACTTCCCACTTTATTGCCTAGCCTCTGTATTTAATTTTTTGGTCCTCCGCGAACATAAAAGTTAATCCTATGTCGGGTGGTGTTTTACGAAGTTCATCAAACTTCCTATCTCTCCACCTAGAGTGAAGTATCATGTAAATACTCTTCGACTAGGTGGTATGTTGTAATGAAAAGCAAACTTCGGCAAGATTTTCTTAAGTTTGTTGAGTAATCTGCCTCTAGCTGTTCCTTTTCAAATTTTTAAAAAGAGGTTGCAATAAAGTAGTAATGTGAAAACCGACACATGCCCATATAGCAAGGAAGTGATATTAAATGCTCATCTACTCACTCACTTCCCGCGAGGTTTTAAAGAAGGTTTTAGTATTAGACAAAAATTCCTTATTGTGGTGCTAGTTTTTTGAGGAGGAAATGGATGAGACATATTGACATAGATTTTCAGCTACATAATTTTCCATTAGACGTATTTATGATATTCATCCTCTTCAAGGTATGTCTCTTTGGGTTATTTGTCCCTATGTTGGAATTTATTTGAACATATTCTTGTTTGAGCCCTAAAATTACAATCATGGCTAAGCTCAAGTGCATGGGTTATGAATATATATTTGGGCTAACTTGTGAAGGACCTAAGATTGGGGATACCCATTTAGGGCCTATGAATTTAAGTGAATTAAAAGATAAATTTAATAGTCCAAACCCATCGCCCATCACTAAATGGGTAATTAATAGTGGATTAGTTGAAGTTGCTTCCTTCCCTATAATAGTACAATTTCTTAAGCTAATCCTAGAGTGCATCAGACATTATAACTCACAGACACAAGAGGTCAGGACAGAGGACAACCAGTGGGTGGTCAAAATTCAAAAGGCCACCTTTACATCATGTCTAAAGATCCCAAAAAAGGATAATTACTCATCTATGACCATAATGAATTCCCAAATTGAGTTTTCTGCTAAGAAGGGACTATATAGAAATGAAATGATAAAAAATTGGTTGGCGAAACCTAAGAGAGGTAGGTCTTAGTTGCCTCAGAAGCTACACAGAAATCATTTTGTGGAAGAAATAGGTGATAATGTGGTACTGCTACATAGAGTGAGGGGAAATGAGGATGTACAGGGGTTTGAGGAATGGATGTACTTCATCCTAATTATGCTACCAGGATAGCAATTTCTTGATTGGGCAGAAATTATCAGTGACTGTATCCACCATTTGATGACTCTCTTTACTTTTAACAAATTATTTTATGTCATCATACTTAATCTATGCCATTTCCAATATAAGACCCTGGCCTAGATTGAGACCAAGCGACTTGCCTCCTGAAAAGGTTCCTATTTATGACTACCTTGATAAGTTATAACTCCAAAAGACTTTCCTTCATTTTAGAAGGATAATAGATACTTTCACCATGAGGATGGTCAGAGAATTACAATAGCATATTGGAATATAGCTTTCACCTAAAGCTTTACAATTTATGAATTTTTACGGTAGTCACTTCATCCATTTCCAAAGGTTTTCCTACATCAGAATTGGAGGTTTCACCGGTTTTCCCATCAAACTCCCAAGGTACCTTGAGGAAAAATGGGTTATGATTGAGGTGTACAAATAATTAGTAGATGTAAATAGGGTATGTCAAGAAAGGAGAAGGGTGGCCATTTGTTTTCCTGTTGGTTTTGATTCCTTGTGCATGTCAATCTATGTTTGATACTTTGAATATTGAAAGGGAGTTATCCAAATACAATTTGCATTCATTTGATGAAAATTTCCATTTTGATATTAAAGATTATGTCAAAAACAATTTGAAATTAAGTCCTAACTTCTTTCATTAGCCTAGTTTGGAGGACTATTGGGCTTATTATTTTGATGAATATGAGGTCAAGAAAAGAAGTTGGATGAGATTATTTGTAGAAAAAATCATCATTTATGTTTTAAATTGGGATTTGCAAGGCATCATTGAGGATGGGTCTGATATGGTAGACCCAGTTTACACTGAGTTCATAGAGATTCATCCTATTCCCGCCATGGATTGGAGTAACAAAGAAAAGGAAACTGTTGAAGTGAGGACCTCTGATTTTTTAGCCAGGACATAGGAATGGGTGGCCAAGAATAAGAAAGATCATTCTCATCCTCTAACCAGGTCACAAAACACTAAACCTTCCAGGAGCATCACCCAATCTTCCCTAAATGTGAGAACAACCAACATCACTTTATAGTCATTGCCTTCAAGAACTCATGGGAATGGCGATGACAATCTACCTAACAAAAATATGTTTCAACAAACATGTGGAGAAGATATTACTGACCTACCCAATTTAGGAAAGGAAAAAGAGGGTGAAGAATAATAAGGGGATTTAGAAAAAATTGACATTAACTCTTCCCCTTCTCAAGATGAGTCACCTGCTAGGGAGGAAAGTGTGTCACAAAAGTTATGGATTGCTCCACTAACATCGAGAACTCCTCTTGCACCTTGAACATTATTTGAATCTTCAAGCTCTAAGGCAACTAATATTTATATTACACCTACTTGGTGGAAGATACTTTGTCTAGAAAAAGGAAAATTTTGCAACTTAACCTACAAAGCAAGACATGGTAGGTTAGTTATTATAGAGAACCTCAACTCCAAAGTGAAGAAATTAAAGATCATTTCATGGTTAGTGGATGATGTTGATTTAGGAAATCTTCATTTGGAAATTGTACACCCCTCGGATAGAAGGAGGTCACCAAAGCAACGCAAGTGATTTTTAGGGTTACCAGGATTGATGTGGACCTAATATAATAGATGGGGATGTTCAAATCTTTCAAGTATCTGCAAAAATTGTTGAATGATTAGAGAAGGATAAGAAAAGAAAAGATTAACTAAAGACACATTTCAAGCCTTGAATGCTTGAGGTTTGTTTTGATCTTTCCCTCAACCAATTTCCCAAGTTGATTCCTCCACATCCTTTAGCTATGTTGGGAAAAAAGCTATGAGAAAAGATGAAAAGTTGTCAAACCCTAGGTAAAGCTATGGAAGAGTGGAGTGAATGTTTGATCAAGAAGGGAAATTTTATTATTTATAAAGTGTTTTCAAAAGGTAAATGCTTTAAAATCTACTCTTGGGGAAGAAATTGTTGTTGTTGAAAAAGAAGAAAAGACTTGGAATAATTTCTAGAGGAACGAAAGCAATGAACGGGGCATGGAAACACTAGTAGTGGATTAAATTATACCAGCGTGGAAAACTTCGTGTTGCCTTGTATGGGGCAAAGGCATAGAATGGAAGTTTCAAATTTCCAAATAAGGTTTGAAAAGCTTGAAATAGTGACCCGAATGCTTGTTGTCCTCGGATGAAGCACATAGCACCTTAGTCACTTTGGGGTTACAACAAGACAAAGGAGAAATAGGAGATGATGCAAATGTCAAAGGTTTGGTAGACAACTTCCAAAAATGCCAAAGGAATCCTCAGTTCTTATTCCTTTAATGTTGAGCATTTAAAGAAATTCAACAAATTACATCTTGTCTCATCTCAAGCAATCAATCTCATGAAGGCTTGTGAACAATGTATTGAAGCAATCAAAGATATCCAGCTAGCATGGAAGGTGCAAATGACCAATGTGACCATCCCTCAACATAAGAGTTGTTAAATACCATGAAGGCTTTTCAAGCTTTGTATAAAATACGTGGCACTTCTAGAAATAGGAAATCAAGTGACACCATCTTAACTATTCAATTGCTTTATTCAAAACTTTTCAATTTTAGTCAATTATGGGCAAGAAAGAAGTAGTTATCCATCGCTTATTTATATGTATCTATTTCAAACTATAACTCTCTAGATGTCATTTAAAGCTCAATATTATAATAGACTTTGTTATTATTTTTCTATTAATGAAATCACTATCTGCCTATGTGCATTTAGATTGTGAAGATAATTTGATGTTCTTAAATGTGTTTAGGAGTATCTTCTTTTATGCTTTTATCGTGGTTATCGAGTTTTCTTCATAATAAATTTCATTTTTAGACAATATTGAGTGTATCATTTAATTCTCAATGATTTCCAAGTTAAACCGGTCTTTGTGCTAGTATTTTATTACTGTACCTCACATCGATATTAGGATTTTTCTAATATTGGGTTTCAATTTATTGCTTTTTGGTTAAAAGAAAACATTATGTTTATTTCTTGTTCTTCCAATTCATTGAAAATCTTAAGAGGGAGTTGTACCTCAATAAAATTCAAAGGATATTTTCTCTTCCTAAAAGAGTAGATATTCGAGCTATTGGTTCTTTTGGCACCTTTTGGGCATTAAATCACACCATATCAAGGTGCCTAAATCTATTAGCGGACAATAATTTATTTATTTTTAAAATATATTTTAATGAAACAATTATAAGAACTTAAAATTAATTATATTTTTAAGAGGAAAGAATTAAAAACTTAAATAATATAAAATAATTCTTAAATTTTAAAAAAATTGCTTAAAATTTTTTATTTGAAAGTAAAAGTTCTTAATTAAAAATGGGCCTTTTAAAGACCTAGTTGAGTGTGTGACTCTTCATAGCACAATTTCATCTTTGGTGATATATTTTTGTTTCTATGTAACATATTTATTATTGACAATTCTTGTCCCAAATTAAACATGAATTTTTTTTTTTCAATCTCTTATCTTCTTAATTTTATCACACTCTTATTAACTAATTTCTCCAATGTTCTTCCTCAACCAATAGTATCTTCTTCAATGGTTTAAGAATTCCACAAATCTTTCATCCAATTTTATTTTACTGCTAGAAATTTGGTTTTAATGGTGTTTAGTCATGTGCTGATGCCAAAGCCCTTTTCCTTCTATATCGATCTACTATTTTCTCCTTAGATTTTATATCTATCTATGTGTTTATTCAAATTTGAAAAATACCTCTTGCATTTTCAAGGTAGAGGTCATGAGTTCTAGATTTTCCTCTTCTTCTAAGACTACTTTCCCATCTTCTTTTGGAAAAACACCTCAATGTGCTTAGTAGCACACACATTACACACTCACTCTCTCTCTTCTTGCAATCTCCATTCTTCTTGAGTGTCTTTCTTCCCTTTCCATTCTACTTTTACCTTTTTCTTCAAATTTTGGACTTTCCATCTTTATTTTCCTTGTCAACTCAATTTCTTCTCTAACTTTTGTTCATTTCTTATTGCCACTTTTCTCCTGGTGTTTTTGATTCTTATTGCATTATTCTTTATTTCATCCCATGATAGTTATTTGTATCTATACTAATTTTCACATATTTCCAAGATTCCTTTGGAACTCACCCTTTCTATTCTCCATCCACTTTGTACCTTACCTCTCATGAGGTTGAAACCAATGATACACCTCTCTCATGAGGAGTTACCAATGAGATAATGTTGCTGATTAAAATTAAAAAATATATATATGTTTTCCTGAGTATTCATGTTTATATCAAGGTTTAAGGTTTCCTTGTCATATGTTGTATACTACCTAACCAAGGTCCTGACAATAGAACCAATGTTTGCAAGGAAATGGGGGAACATCGACTGAAGTATTGAGCCCCAAGTAATCTTATATGTTGTGTTTATACTCAATATCAATAGTAAGAGAGAGATAAGAGGTTAACACAAACTATGAATAGACTAGTTAGCAAAATGACATATAAAAAGAAAACTAATTTCCTTCTATCATAATGCATATCAAATGTATCTCTCTCTCTCTATACTATGTGTGTGTGTGTATGTATATTCTTATCCATCATATACATATATTTTTGCAATTTATCCCTCTTATAATTTCTAGTATCTAATATTTTCCATGTCTTCTTTATATCTTCCTACTACTATAGATTATTACATTGCATTTTGTATTATACATATTTTTTTTCAATAGGACATTTACCTTAGATTCTACTATTTTCTCAGAGGGTGTCTCTTTCCACTAGGAGCTCTATAACATCTTTGTAGTGGTTTGCAATAGGATTTTGTTGTTGCTTTGGCTTTGGTCGATCCCCTACTAACAATTAAGATATTATAATAATCCTATGTTGTCCTACCTCACCATCTTTCCTATTTAAGGAAGGACTTGTATGTATTTTATTGTATCTTTAATCATTGTATCATTGATCCATTTAACCATAATTTTATTCTATGTCCATTATTAAGTAATTCGTCATCTTCCCTTTCTCTTGTAGAATTATAATCTCTAGTTTTGTACACAACTTACAAAGCTTGGGTCCATTATTTTCTTACACATAACTACATAAAGAAACACTTTTTTCCCTTTAAATTCATTTTAGTATTTTGACATGAAATTTTATTATTTTTTAACAATCAAATTGACAACTAATCACCTAAATCACAAATAATTTGATATATAAATTTTTACTTTTTAATAGTCCAACTAAAACTTAATTGAAAAAAAAATAAAAAAGATAAGTTGATGATTTGGACAATCTTAAACAAGACCATTTGATACATAGACTTTTTTTTTTTTAGGGATATATTCAAACAACATGAATATTACCTGCAACAACTATTTACTAAACTACATAATTGTATGTTGGAACTCCAAATTTTTTTAAAACAAATTATATAATTCCATAAAAATACCACTTTTTCCCTTTAAAACTATTTTGATACTTTAACTTAAAAAAATTATCCACTTTTCGATAATTCAGTGATTTAACCAATCTTAAAAATGACCATTTCACACGGGAGATTCAAATTTTCGAGGAAAATATTCAAACAACACAACAAAAGTAAAAGTAAAACATGAGGACATTGACTGCACAATTTCATCTTCTCTTCGTTCAACATAAATTTATTGACTTACAAATCTCTTGCGCATGAATCGCCTGATTTGGTGGTCGGAAGTATTTGGGAAGACTCAAACTTTTCAAAACACAATCAAAATAAGACCAGAAAAGTCACGGTAAATGATGGGGATATTGACAATTGCTCTTTCCTGTCATCCAATTTCTTCATCTTTTCCTTCTACGAAATTTGTCCTGCTCTCCGTCACATCTCCTTTTCACCGCAATATTCTAATCATTCACTAAATATATTTACAGATATGATGGGCAAGTGTGGTGCAGACTGCAGAGGAGAGAGCACTAATGTCTCTTTGGTGGAGGAGGTACTTATTCCAAGGCTCTGAAGCACCTTCAAAGAATTATATATACGATTGGCAAGTGTGGTGCAGAGGTGCGAGCGAGCAAAGGATTAAAGATGAAAACGCTGCCAACATTTCAACTTTTCTGTGTTTTAGTTGGTGCGAGTGTCGGTCTTGCGGTACAGGAGGCGACTGTCAATGTAGGGTTGATAGTAGATTCGACTTCCTGGCCAGGAAAGATAGCAAAGACTGCCATAAAGTTAGCGGTGGATGATGTGAACAATGAATCGCAACTACTCAACGGAACTCAAATGTTTCTTCACCTCCGAGAGGCGCAAACACCAATTGAAGCCGCTTCCGCTGGTATTTTAACTAAACTCTTGTACCCGAACTTCTTACAATAACAATTTTAAAGCTAAATCATGTTTCTTATGACTTAATATGAAAAGAACATGTCATTGGAACATGAACATAATGCGAAAGGTAAGTTTGTGGTAAAGGGTGTTTGCTTTGAACTCGATGATGAAAAAGGTGAAGATTTGCGGAACGAACTTGCCTCTACTTACTGGCAAAGGTGCACATGCGAAATGAAAACCCACAAAAAGTGCACTTGTAAATATAAAATCAACCAGGTTCACTTGTGAAGTGAACTTCTACAAATTTAGATACAATGAGAAATTTTGCATATTCATCTGTGAAAGGTAAACCCAATCAAATGTTATTAAGTTGCAAAGTCAACTTCTGCAAAGGTTCAAATGCATAGTGAAAATTTGCATGGTTCCAATCCAAATAAAAGTCTGACATATTCACTGGTGACTTGAAATCCTAATTAGTGCAGTCGCAAAAGTAATTCTTTTGCATATTTGGCAGCACCAAAGAAACCTGCAAGTTTAGTGAAAGGAAGGTAGGTTTGTAAGGAAAAGTGTGCCATCTGCACCTAGATCAAAGAATGATAAGCGTTTGTGGAAAATAATGTCAGTGGAACATGAACATAATGCCAAGGTAAGTTTGTGGAAAAGGGTGTTTCATTTGAACTTGATAATGATAAAGGTGGAGATTTATAGAAAGAACTTGCCTTTACTAATTCACAAAGGTATAGTTGTGAAGTGAACTTCTGCAGGTTTAGATACAATCAAAAAATTTGCATGTGAAGGGAAAACACAATCAAATGCAATTCCAAAGTGAACTCCCATAAGTGCAATTCCAAAGTAAAATTTCACATGTGCAGTTACAAAGTCAATTTCTATAAAGGTTCAGATGCATAGTGAAAATCTGCATGGTTCTGATCCAAAGAAAAGTCTCAAATCCCAATAAGTGTAGTTGCAAAGGTAATTCCGCCATATATCGTAGCACCAAAGAAACCCGCAAGGAAAAGTGTCTATCTGACCTAGAACCAAAAATGATAAACGTTTGTAGAAAATAACATGTCATTGGAACACGAACATAATGCCAAAGATAAGTTTGCAGAAAAAGGTGTTCCATTTGAACAAGATAATGACAAAGGTGAATATTTGAGGAAATACTCGCTTCTACCATCAATTCTTGCATAGCATGCTCTTGGTGCTTGCTTGAGGCCATACAAAGCCTTCTTCAATTTGTAGACATGATTCTCTTTTCCTTCCACTTGAAAACCTTGCGGTTGTTCCACATACACTTCCTCTTCTAAGTACCCATTCAAGAAGGCACTTTTCACATCCATATCATGTATGCTTCAATTCTTTTGAACTGCTAATGAAATCAGCATTCTAATAGTCTCTTGTCTTGCAATTGGTGCAAATGTCTCTTCATAGTCAATCCCATAGTTTTGTGTGAAGCCTTTAGCAAGTAATCTTGCCTTATGCCTTTCAACACTTTCATCATTGTTATCCTTAGTCTTGTAGATCCATTTGGTGACAATCTTCTTCTTGTCATGTGGAAGCTCTATAAGCTCCCAAGTATCATTCCTATGAATGGAATTCATCTCTTCTTTCATTGCTTGCATCCAAACCTCATTAGTACATGCTTCTTCAAAACATGATGGTTCAAAATCAGCCTTGGTAAATAAAGCAAAATTAATTGTCTCACCTATTGGATTTTCTTCATGTGCTTGATGGGTACTCCTTTGATAAATATCACTCAAACTTTTTACCTTCCTTCTAGAACTTGGAGTTGAAGTTGGACTTGAAGAATTAGATGAGGGGCTACTTAGTGGATTTATAGCAATTGGAACAACAACATTAGTGGGCTACTCATGATCAACATGATCATTCAAAATAGATTTTGACTTCTCCATATGGCCTTTTTGATGACCATAAACTCCCCCTTCATCAAAAATCACATCTCTTGGAACAATAAGCTTATTAGTGAGAGGATTATATAACCTATAAGCTTTTCTTTCCTCACTATACCCAACAAAAATACATGACTCAGTTTTTGCATCTAACTTTTGTCTATTCTGATCTAGTACATGAACATAAGCTAAACAACCAAAAACTCTAAAATGATTAACATTAGGCCTTTTCTCATACCATGCTTCATAAAGAGTCATCTTCTCAAATGCACTGTTGGGACTTTGATTGAGAATGTATACTGTTGTAGCAACTGCATCTTCCCAATAAGAGTTACTCAATCCTTTGGTTTGTAACATGCTCCTTGCCATTTCTACCGTAGTGTGATTTTTCCTTTTAGCTACCCCATTCTGTTGAGGTGTCTATGGAGTGGTGAGTTACCTCATGATGCCATTCATATCACAATAATCTTGAAAGGCTCTTGAACAAAATTCTCCTCTATGATCAGTCCTTAAACATTTGATTTTGCACCCTTTCGCATTTTCTACAAGTGCTTTAAACCTCTTGAATGTATCAAGGGCTTCATCCTTAGCCTTCAAAAAATACACCCAACATTTTCGTGAGTAATCATCAATAAAAGTGATAAAATATGATGACTTACCCAAGCTCTTTGTTTGCCTAGGTCCACAGATATCTGAATGAACAAGTTGAAGGGGGTAATGGGCCATCCATGCAGTTCCTTTTGGAAACTTTTCTCTTGCATGCTTTCCTTTAGCACATCCTTCACAAACCTCCTTGTGCTCTTAAACCTTGGGAAAACCAGAAACTAATGCTTGAGAGCTCAAAAGCTTCAAACTATGAAAGTTTAAATGGCCATACCTTAGATTCCACAACCAACTTGTATCCTCAAATGCCATATTGGCAAGGCTGCTATTATGTTCACCATATCTCAATGCGAACATCCTATTTTTTGTCATAGGAACAACTATGACTACTCTGTTGCCCTGACTCTTATCAAAAATTGTACATTTCTTATTTTCAAAGATAACTCTATAGTCGTTTTCACACAATTGTCCAAAACTTAACAAATTATGTTTTAACTCAGGAGTGTAATAAATATCTTTAACACTCTTCATACCTTCTTTTGTGTGGACCTCCATAGCACCTTTTGCAGCAACCACCAATGATTTATTATCACCAAGCTGAATCTTTGACTTGAAACTTTTATCCTTTGTTGAAAACAACTTCCCATTTCCTGGCATATGGTTAGAGCATCCAGAATCTAGGTACCAAACATCTTTACTAGTATTTTCACCTTTAGAATAAGGTAAGAATAAATTATCTGGAGGATTTTCATCACTTTCTTGAGCATAATTAACATTTTTACCTTCTTTTAATTTGCATTCTCTTTCAAAATGTCCATACCTATTACAATGGTAACATTGAACATTCCTTTTATCAAATCTTTCTCTACCTCTACCTCTTGAACTACCTCTTCCTCTTGAACCACCTCTGCCTCTACCTCTTGAATTATTCTGATTTTGACCATTACCTTGGCTTTGATTGCTTTACTACTATTGCCATCTTCATTCTTTGTGATTTGTACTTTGGAGGAAAAGACTTTCTCAACACTTTCTCCAAAATAATATTTTAGTATTTCTTCATGTGATATCAAATATCCAACAAGGTGATCGAATTGAAGGGTTGTCAAATCCTTGCTTTCTTCTATTATTATGGCAACGTGATTCCATCTTGGTGTGAGAGACCTCAACACCTTTTTTATTAGAACCTCAGTGTTCATAGTTTCTCCAAGTGTAGCCATCTTATTGACCACATCTTTTACTCCGACACAATACTCACTCACATTTTCTCCTATTGCATCTTTAAATTCTCAAATTCTCTCTTCAATGTCTATGGCTTGACAACTTGGACTTGATCACTACCTTGGTAAGCTTCTTTTAGAGTCTTCTAGGCATCCTCAGCTGTCTTTGCACCCGCAATTCTTGGAAATAGACTCTTATCTAAAGCTATTTGAATATGAAACAATGCTTGAAAATTCTTCTTCTTAGCCTCCTTCCTAGTTGTTCTTCCATTGACTGGGAGGGCATTTCAATCAGCTGGCTCCTAGTAACCTGATTCAACAATCTCCCACAAATCTTTTCCTATTAAAAAAGTCATCATTTTTATACACCAATAATCATACTCATTTCCATCAAATTCTAGAATGGGCAAGCTGTTAGAATTCAACATGATAATCTTTGGCGAAATTGCAACAACTAGATCTTAAACCCAAAACAAAATACTTGCTCTGATACCAATTATAGATTTGAAAACAAACAGGCCTCTCCTCTAAAACCAGCTGATACAATGAATTGAGCAGCAGAAAGAAAAAGGAAAAATACAATTATAAAATAGATCATACGCAACACTACTCAAAATCTCTCAATAGTCATGGAGGAAATTCATTCAATAATTATCAGACATATAATACTCTGCTCTATGTTATTGCAGCTTGTTCAAATACAAAAATAGGCTAATATAAAGAGTTCGCAGCACAAAGGAAAAACAAGACAAATCTTTATTCGCAGAAGGAAGATTTAAAACTAAAAAGCTACTTAGCATGCATTGCATGCTTTATTCATAGAAGCAAGATTTAAATCTAAAAAGCTACTTTAAAGCAAAAAAAAAAAAAAAAACTCCGCTGGAAGATCACATGCAGCATCACTTATCTTCACCCAAAGCAAATGGAAAAGGTTTGCGGGAAAAGGTTGCTCATGTCAACCCGATAATGATAACAGTAAAGATTTTGCAGAGAAATGTGTTCCATCTAAATACGACTGATAATAGTGAATAAGTGCATCCCAATATAACTTGAAAACTTTGACACAAACATTAACAAATAGTATCACAAAAAGATCTTATGATTCATTGACTTGATCATTATCAAAACTGTTATGCTAGTCTTTGGCAAGAACTTCGCTGCCTTACAACCCTTATTGATCTAGAAGCTGGCAGCGTCATTTTCTTCCTTTCAATACAACTCTTCTTGTCAGATCGCTGAGCAATGTTTCTCCTATATTCATTGGATTCGATATATATCATAATATAATGGAAGTCCAATGAATTTTTCTCAGTTTACTCATCCACACTTACCTGGTATGTTTGTGTTTAAGAAACTAATGTTTATAGTAGAAAACTCCGTGAGAGCAAAGTAATTTCTGTACAAATTGACACCTTTTTTTAAAACAGTTTTAATCAAATAGTTTTGATTGTTACAACAATTCATAATGTTTTTTTTTTTAACATGGCGTCAACAGTTGTATAGTTTTCAACCTCCTGGTTTTAATGAAATATATTTACATTAGAAACGTTATATTTGTTGATAACTAATGCTAGACAGTCAGTTGTTTCTCAGTTCTACCGACTTTGAAACATGCACAATTTTAAGTTATAGTATTGTAATAGTTTTGCATGCTGCATATTTAATCAGTCTGTTAAGAGTTAAGACAATTAGTTTCATATTTGATAACTGTTAATAACTTGACTTTCTCCGCCAAATTGGACAAATAGAGTAATGCATGTATTTTGCATGGATAGATCTTTAGTTGTAGATGAGTTCTTCAAGCTGTTTTTAGACACTGCATTCTACACAGTAATGTAATTCTTTTTAATATAAGCATCAATAAAGATACAATTAAATAGTCTGCAAAATACAAAACTGTACATTATTCGTATGCTTTGTTAATTGTTCTGCTTTCTTTTTCTGCTGTTATCTTTTATAACCTTCTGATCAGGAATAAGGCTCTGTTTTAGATTCTACAATATTTCTGCAACTGGATTGTGTTTTAAAACCAACATAATTTATATATCTAAATTTTAGTCTCAGACTTCAATGCTATGTCCTCTCATGAGATATCTCAGCTCGATGACCACAAAAAGCCTTGTTTGGGTGGTGCATTAGTAGACCGATTCTCTATGAGAAAAGTTGTATGTAACATCCTTTTCAAACTGGGTTCTGTAATGAAATCCAGAGCTAATATCATCAAATTTAATTAATCTCAACTTTGAAATTTAGAGTTTAGTCACTGTAATAATCTATTAAAATTCCTATCTCAACTTAAATGTTTTTAATGTGTTCTTACGTTTAGCTTTTTAACTACTCTTAACATACAATGTTACTGTAAAATGATGGAGTTATATTGTTCACCGGTTTCTATTCTTATATTTAAAAATCTTACATTTAATCTCATACAAGACTGAAATTCTATCAATACTTATCATACAATGTGGAGGAAATTACCACATATTCCAACAATCTTTAGTTCCCTTTGAAATTTAGCTTTCGTTGGAATAATAATTTCGGATAAAGATGTCAGATTAAATCTAATTTAGAAATATGATTATGAATAAGGTTGCCAAACATCAAATTTCTTCACCGTCTATCTGCTACAGCCGACACACTCTGTCGTAGGAACTATGATATGATTCTATCTCATACTTAACTTTGTAGGAGGAAGGAGACATACAAAACGGATAAAACACGAGAACTGAACTCAGAAAAATTGAGCACTGAGAAACTCGTTCATTACTTCAAATTTATAGGGGAATGCATATTAAATGTTGGCTTTACTATAGCTGAGTGTTAGCTCATCCAATTATCATGTATAGGTAAAGGAGGACAACGTGAATGGCATGGGGCAGTTCAAGATGGAGGAAAGCGATGCCTGGTCAGCTTGGACGGTTGTAGTCTGTTAGTCTATGCCGACAGACTTGGTACATAATTAATTTACTTTCTAACATCTTCCCATAATTAATTATGATAATTATTCTAAATATCCCTTCATAATCTGGAAAAGATGGGTCCCAACTTAAAGTTTTGTTAGGTACCCATTTACATTCACTTATTCACTACTACAATGATGGTCATCAAATATTAAAATTCTATCTTTGAAAATTCTTCTTTACAAAGTCCTTACTTGCTTGCCAGCGGATCTTCTGACCTGCAATCTTCAAACTCAATATCTTCATTACTAGAAAGTAATCTTCCTCATGCTATTGCACTTTACTACAAGAATTTAATTCCATCCTATTGTTAATTATGACAACTGAACTTGGTGTTTCCATCCACGTTCACCTTCAATTAGTCTTCAAATCACTTGAAATTTATATGTGCCCTTTCTATAAACTCTTTAACTGTAGTTTTCCAAATTTCATGATGTCTTTCAAGACAATGATTTACTTTGAATCAAATTAAATCTCACCTTTCTTGAACATTCAAATCTTTCTTGATTACCATCATTTTTCACATATGAATATTTATACCTGTACAATCGAGTAAACATACTTGTAATTTTTTGCCAACTTGGTCCATAATTTCATCCACAATCCATGTTCATGCAACCTATCATAGAGTCCTTCCATTTTTTATTCCAACATGTCTTTTTAGAATGATTCTTCAAAGAATAGATGGTACACAGATGTAGATCCCAACACATTTATTCCTATGTCCTTCCCTATTACTCTGAGAACATTGCATACATTGCATTTTTTGAGCTTCTTTTCTTGAGCCTATGATATTTGTAGCATCATTTTTATTTTTCTTGTAACAAATCCAAGGCCTTTATACTTTGGCCTCACAATTGGCTCAATCAACTCTTTGATTCCTTATCCATACTTTTCTAATCCTAATCCTTTACCTTTATAACCCATTTTTTTCATAATTTTCAAACCAACATTTTTTCATTACAACTTTTCTCTTTCTCATCAGATCTAACAAGATTTGCAGATACATTATTATTTCCATCTATATATTCTTCATCAAACAACTTCAACAATGTCACACAATCCATTTGATTCATCAACTAAACAAACCAAGTCTTTAGGAAAAACTCAGTCAAACACCACAAACTAATAGGTTTTGACCTTAGAGTCATGCTCTCTTTCAATTTTGATATTTCTTTCTTTTGTAAAGTATTTTCCTCTTCAACATCTTTATCTTTTCTTTCAAATCTTCATTATTCTTTTCACTTCATCAAACAATTTTAATTTTTCTTCTAATTTTATTTCTCTTTAACTTTCTTTAATCAGTTTCACATAGATATTCATATCCTCTTTTTCCAATCTCTTTTAAATTTTCTATCAATTTTGAATTTCATTCCTTAACATTCATCAATTCTTCCTTCAAATTATATTTTTCCTTCTTAACACATTTACCAAGTTTTCACATTGAGACAAGATATTTTTTTCTCACCTTACCTTTACCTTCACTGTGATTTTGGTACAATAAGTTGTATTTCCTTCTTCCTTTGATGATTGATTTGGCGGCTTTGTACACCTACACTCTCCTTTGGCTGCAATTTACTTGACCTTTCCTTTCCTTTGGATATGATTCTCTCCTTATTCAAAACAACTTTCAAATTGCAAGCTGCTAGATTTAACAATACATCACCTCTTGATGATCTTCCTTAATCTCCTCAAAACATTTCAAATTTTGACTTGTCCTAAATTTTTTGCGACTTAACTTCAACTAATACTTCAATGATAGAATGTTGAATCAACACTATGATAGGATGTTGAATTTCCACCATTAACTGATTGGAAAGCATCATCATGTGCGCCATTATCATTGCACACATCCTCATCATATGCACTAGTGTTATGATACCAATGTAGTAACCCACCCTAATATGGGTTATTTGAATTTTGCCAACAATACAAATAATATAGATTTTTTGCAAAATGATACTTCTAGACTGATGCAAGAGATAAATAACCAGATTTAATTAATGATTCGAAGGTTACATATGATTCATACTCAAGACATGTCAGGTAGGGCCTACGCAACTACTAGAAATGACCTCTATCTTATTCTAATCTGCTGATATAAACTGAAAATGTTGATTGAAACTTCAAAGTAAATCTGTGAATGCTCAGATGATTATCTTTGTGTGAAACCATCAAAACAAAAGACCTTGGGTGATCTTCCACACCTGTAGACTCTATCCTAATTGAGGTTTTTCATCCTCCGGTAAGCTTGGGACTCCATACTTGCAAACCCTTGTTGCTCAGCTTTTTGTTTGTGTATAATAAACTTGGATATCTGTAACAAAGCATATGCAGCTTATTTATAGATTTTTAGAGCCTAAATCAAAAGGTCATGTTGACTTTAGATATTTTTCCTATGAGTTGTCATCCTTATCCTCTCTAGATAAGATTCACTTTTTTATTTTGTGAGTTGTTAATCTTATCCTGAGTTGTCATTCTTATCCTCCATGGATAAGATATTTTGCAATCCTTATCCTTATCCCTCGACTTTGATTTTGACTTCCTTTGACTTTTACTTTGACTTTCTTTCCTTGGCTTTGGCTATGACTCTCTTCCATTGACTTAGAATTTGACTTTTGTAGAAATTTTTCTTTCTTTTTAGCAAGGAACCACAAAGTGTCATTACTGACCCTAATGTTACTAAAAATAGTAAGTAGCAAGGAATAAGTCTTGAATTACCTCATAAGACCAACCAAGAAATTGAAACATTGAACTGAATATGCAAAGACGAAAACACAAGCCTACTGAAAACCCCAGAATACCCTGCAAAGGGTTCCCTAAAAATCTTATTAGCCTATGAGAACCAAATAGTAGGCTAACGACTACAAGAGCTAGATCTTGGAAAAAAGGGGACATTACAGTGGTTGACCATTAAGGTGGTGTTTCTTTGCACTTCTTTCTACAACAATCTGATTTTTCTTTTGACAGTAGCATAATCTTGTTTCTATACTTGATTGTTTCCTCTTCTGATTTACTCCTTTGTTCAGTAGCTATGCGTGCCTATGATCTCTTTTGGCATATAAATGCTTCAAGAGCTACAAATTACGATTTGCATAAAATTTCACCTGGGCAATTTCTTTCACCTTTGACGATAGGGAATACCGTTCTGCAATCTTCCAACTTTTAATCAATGTGAATAAGAAAATGAGAACCATGTAGCTAGACATCCCAATCAAACCATGATCCTAAATTAAATATTTGGCATTAATTTTTCCCAATATTAAATATTTTTCCAATGCGACATCCACATTAAATATTTATATCTAAAAATTTCACACATCACACAAATACCTTTATAAATTCCTAACTCATTTGGAACCACATCTCAAAGATGCACCAAAAAGGTGACCACTGTATCAAACAAGAACCCTCTTTTCCTCCATCATGCCAATGAATGAAAGATTAGATCCTATCCAAATGTTATGACACAATAATATCATATAGAAACATCATTGAATCTTTCTGAGCAACTTGATAATTGAACACAAAGATCAAATCTGATGATAAAAAATAATCTTGAGTAGCTTCAGATAAATCACCTATAGATAGAATACAAACCACAAATTGTTGATAGCTAATACATCCAAATAACCATACCTAAAACAAATGTACAATCATCATCACAGATAAACCTTCTACTATTAAAATATCCAACCTAATTCACATTCATAAGTCCTAGATAAATTCATTATCCTATGTAAAGAAATCCTTAAGGCCTTCAATACCACAATATGATGAGAACATCTAATAAATGACACATTTACATCCCATACTCCCACTAATTGGGTAATTTTAAATCTAAAAATGATTAAAGTATCCAAAACTCCAAGAACAACACTCATAAGAATGATTACAAGAAAGTTCCATCAACATCATAGAGAACCAAAAATATACACATTGATCTACAAACCTACAAACTAGAAAACTACAAAACAACTCTCATCATTAATCTCTATGGCTCTTCCAATTTCTCCACATCATGAAAGAGGGGGATTAAAGAGCATCCTTGGTAATTATAAGAGCTACATGCAAATAGTATTGATTTCATATGAATATAAACCTCCAAGAAGAAGCACTAGACCATAGAGAGAAAATCAATAAGTCAAAACCAAGTATTTCTAACAAAACCAATATGCTATGTTGGTGTGAATTTTTTTTCTTACCTAAATATTGCAACTAGTAGGTCCTCTTCACATGTTAAGTTTACTTAGGTCCTAGGAATCATTCTAGAAGTTTTAGATGTCATGTGATTTCATCTTCATGTTTCCTAAGTCATTTAATAATTGTTGAGTTAGTTTTCTCATGAAATATGTAAGGCCTTACTAATTCTTAGTCAAATTGGTGTTAGAAACACAATTGAGATGAGAGGTTCCTAGCTTAATAGTCCACTAAACCCTTGCAAAGGCTTCATTTAATTATCAACTAGGGATTTGTATGCTTTTGATGATGCTAACACTGTCTGTGCATTCATAAACTCTACACGATCTATATCATCAAGTATAGGTGGTTTACACATGTGTACGAAAACAATCAAGCCTGGTAAAAGGAAATAAAGCATAAACTACAAAATAGAGGAAATTCGCTATCAATGTTGCAAGTATCTTCAACTTAACAGTGTAATGGTTAACTGCTAAACGTAAACTCTACAACTTCATTAACACTCCTAATTCTTATTCCTAACTACTTGAATCACTTTGGAGGATGACTCAAGGACTCATTATAGAATAATAATCATAAGACAAGATTATCATTCATGTGCATGTAAATAAAGAATCTATAGAAATAAATGCAATAATGTAAACATCTAATTTAACAACAAAAATTAAGGTGGGTGATGTTGGAACTTGCAAAAAATTGCATAAGAGTCAATTGCCACATTCTCGTGGGGTGAAGAAAGGTTATTGGCAAGCTTGCAAGGTAAAAGAAGTAGTGTTAGTCTTTATCACCATACCTGCACAATGGTCTTGCAAAGAGAAGTGTGAGATGGCGGTGCTCACCGCCATACCACGACGATCAAGAATAGTATATGTGGGATGGTGGTGTCTTATCGCAGTACTGCGATAGTCGACAAGGGTACGAGCAGGTTGGCGAGGCATATGATACAATGTAACTGCTTACCACCATAATGCGACAGTCAAAAAAGTGATGCATGGTATAGCGGTGGGCTTTCACTTAAACAATTACAGGTAGCCCGCAGCCCCAAGATGGATATAAAAGTAATGTGCAGTATGGCGGTAAAGGGTCTCTTTACCCACGAACCCATGCTATAAGGATGAAGATCATGCGTTAGAGTGGGCGAGCAATATGTGCCATGGTGGGTCCTGATTCTTGGGTTCCTAATGTGTGTGATGATGATCTAACGGTTTAAATTTGAATGTTAATAGCTAAGTACCTCATTTTCTGAGTAAATATGAACAGTAATGGGACATTTGCATTTTAGCTACCAGATCGACTCCAAATGGTTCTGGATTGAATTTTTATGCTTTTCCTACGCCAAATTGATTGTTGAGCAGTGTCATTTATTCCTTGAAGTGTTGCAGATGTCAATGTCTTTGTCAAGGTATGCTTTTCCTAATTCTGATCATAGATTTCCTGGGAGCCCATACCTGCATTCATGAATGTCGTCAGGATAGAGTGTGCTTGAGGTGCCAGAGGATTTTATGGCCGATTGTTGCTCTATTTCGGAGGTAATTTTTTTGTTTGTAATGTGATTGGGGTTCTTCTTCCTGTAACCCTAGTTAGAGTTTGAGTTAGGATTTTGAATTCAAATTCCAGTTATGCCTGCACTATAAAGGAATTTTTTGTATTTTTTGTTTGGGTTCCAATATCTCATAATTTTGTAAGTCTTTTTCCTTAGTTTGTATAGTGTTTTCTACTTCTACACCTAGAAAAGAGATGATGTAATGTTGGCTCTGTAATAACAATAGATGACCTAAATGTTCATTGCATTTTACACTTAATATTTGTATCAGTTCTATCATTCTCTCCGCTATTGTACTCATTTCCTTTGAATCAATATAATCAAGGATTGTTTTTTGGTTCTCAAATCACATTTGTTGATCTTGAATGTTTGATTTTTTAGTTTATATTCAAGGAGTAGAGTAATCTCTTTCAATTCATATGTTAAGGTTGTGATAATGCAAAAAATGATTTCAAAGAATTTTGATAACATTGATCTTTTGTTGGTTTCTTGCTGTAAGGTAGTAAGTTTATTAGAAGCCAAGGGTTGGTCTATTGTAGGAGTGTTACTCCATTTTTGGACTTTGTGTGGATAAGGCACTAGTTAGTCTATGTCAATAAGCTTAAGTTTGAGGTGGATCCAATTTCAAAATCAAATCAAAACTTTTTAATTTCTTGCATTTACTTTTATTTTTATTTCCACACTACCAAAAGTCACTCATAACACAAAAGGTTATGTAGATGACTTATCGCATTAAAGGCCTTCCACCATTGTAGTGTGATGATATACTTTAACATATAGGCATACCCACCTTGTTCCTATAGAGCCTAAAGTGTAGAGGAGAAGCTTTCCAATCATTTGGACTATTCGTTGGCCACTGACCTAGGGTCACTAAGCTTAAGGAGTAGCTACCCTTTAGGAGAAACTAGACCTTCAGCTGGAAACACCAACATATTGGTGACTTTGTTGGGGATAGATAGGAAGCATTCTTCCAATTTTATATGTCCTAGTAGGTTTAGTCAAGAGTTTTATCCAAAGCCGTCAGTTAAAAGGCCCTAAAAGTTGTCAAGTTTGAAGGCTTTTGTCAAGGTGCATTGAAGGAAAGAAATATTGAACATCCCATTAAGTTGGGTGGTGACTCTACACTCTAAAGACCAATTGAAAAGAAGAAGTTGCAATCATGCATGACAAAAGATCAATTCACAATGATGAAACTTCAAGAAGAATGGAGGGAGGAGACATAAGAGTTTGAACATCTTGGAGAGACAAGAATCAAAATCAGAAGAACAAAGATTCGAGTAAACTGTATGA